>JXOR01001195.1:0-43819 GCA_001014335.1 Coboldia fuscipes
CACCAGCTATCTGTTATTGTAACTTGGTTTTATTTACACTTTTAGAAATTATTTCAGTTGAAATTCTTGAAATGAATCAAAATTAATTGTTTTAATTATTTTAAATTGTTACAAAATTAACTTACAACAATAAAAAATAGTGCAATGAACCAATGAACAGTCGGAGTAGTGGAGTTATATTAGTGCAAATTGTTAAATTTTATTTTTAGTGGTTTTGTTTTGTTTCCCATTTGGTGCCGGATAAAAGAAAAATCAATTTTTCGTATTATTTGTTAAAAGAAGGTAATTTAATTTAAATACCCCATAGAACCTCAACTAGAATAATTAGTGGCAAAGTTCATTAACATTTTCTACTGCCAGTATGGTGATATTAGGCCTAGCTATTCACTGTACACTGTACATAATGGCTGCAGTGGAAATTTATGGAAAATCTTTTACTGTTTCGCTACAAATATAAATTTGTGGGGGCGTTTATCTCTACTTTCCCTGACTCTAGTTATAAACTGTTCCCTTTGCAGCATTCTAAATAAATTATCTATGAGGGTGCACATTGCTTCGCATAATTCATACAATTTGTGTGATCATCTCCGCATTTGAACCGATGGAAAATCAATGATTTTATTTAGAATATTATCATCATCCAATCGATTCGTTTCACTGCCCAGTTATACCGCTAACTGGATTCTTCTCTGTGCCTCTTTATAACTGTGTAGGTACACAACTAATTAATGTCGACTGCCTTATATCACAACCGGCCCCTTATTTTATCTAATAAATTATCGTGGACCTTAAGTTTTGTGGTACAACCACAGGAGATATTAGCAATTGCAATCACGTTTCTGATTCTGTTAAATATCGACATTGTGAAATATTATGCCATCCTTCTATACTATTAAATACTTGACTAACGGGTCCGGTTGCCTACAAAGCAGGAGAGAATAAGAAAAATAAAACAACAAAACGGGTGTCATCAATTTGATCCTTTCAAGCACTGATTGAGAATTCTTTTGATATGCTTTTCATCGAAAAAGTTCAGACTTGTTTTTACTTGAAGTCGTCAATATACTTTCCACTCAACCAATCAGCTCCTAAATCATAAGTTTTTTTTTTTTTTAAGATATTCTAGTAGATAATTTATTCTGTTTTCTCTTGTTCATTACAGTGTATAAGGACAGTGCAGAAGAAAAGATATCTCTAATGTCATCAAGTTTTCCATTCGTCTGAATCGTAAGTATTAACATTCATATTGATGACAATGTTGAAATGATGATTTGTACTGACGATACATTTATCTGTCGATAGTTGAAATAGCATTCGAATATCTTTACAAAATATTGATTACAAGTAATGGCGTTTGAACGCATAAAACAATTTAAACTAACAACACTGAATGGTAGAAAAATTGGATTTCTATCATCAGCAATATCAACTGTAATACTAATTGGAAGTTATGAGAATAATCTAATATCAAAATATCTAAGAGAACAGAATCAAGATTGTACCGAACATATGAAGAAAGTTTTTAAAACAAACGTCATACACTTATTCACTTGCTGAAGATTATGTTTGCTTATTCACTTGCTGAAGAACCAGTAGCGTTTTACGTTTCTATCGAAATTTCCTTTTTGGCAATTTACTTTAATTTCATTTATTCTATAAAATGAAGATACGATTATATTTCATGGGCAAAAGAAAGTTTTTGCCTTTTCACATTGGACTTCGATATTGATGTCCAACTGATATTAAAGTGAGGAACATTTGGTGTATAATACATGGTATGTTGCCTGTTGTACCGTTTCTATAACAAAGATGAAAAACGATATCTAACTAATTATGATCATGAAATCCAATTCAAAAACCTGCTGATGGCAATTAATTCTAAGCGATTTGAACCATTTTACCAAGTTTATTCTTTTAAATTTGTTTCTCTTTGGTATACCATACCATTTACTCTAAATGCCTAATTCAATGTTATACCATTTAACCGAAAATAATAAAATATAAATTTGTATAATAAAACAGTATGTGGTTAATGATGGATGCAATAAGAATTTTGTGGTAACACATCACCCACTAACCCTTTGGGTGGTTGATGAATACAATTTTGGGGAGTTGGTATTTTTTGACTATTCGTTTATCATTGGGGTAGTTCATCATATTGCTGTCGGGTATTTATTTTTTTTGTTCTGTTTGGGGGTTGATAAAAGGGTACTCTATTCAATACATTTAGGATTTCATTTTTATGGTGATGGCATTAAGAGTTCTTGTTGTTTATTGTCTATCATTTAGACATTTTTTTTCGGTGAGTTTTCGGTCTCATCAACTTAGTCTAGTTGAATAACATTAATATGAAATATAAAAGGTGATTACATTCTATCTGTATGTTTTTATTGAAATTAATCAAGAGGTGTGAATGAGACATTTGTGTGTGGTTGATATTAAAATAAAATTTAATGACAATTTATTTGCAATTAAACTCAATGAAATGTAAATGTATGAGGATCTATGGTCAAGTGGATGAATATGGTAAATAAGAATTCTCATGGGTGCAAAGTACTGCTGTTGTGCTGTTGTGATATTACGAAGGATTTGTTGCATTCGATTTGTGTTACCCCTCATTAAACGTGGTATGTTGCTGTGACAAACGTTTTTTTTTCCTTTTGCAACTGAGTCGGGAGAGATTCGTGTAGTGTTTTCCTTTTGTGGCTCAGAATATTTAAACTGTTTTCAGTATTTCACTTTCTAACCCTCCGTTACAACCATTTGGTGAAATGAACCGTCAAGAAAAACTAGGTAAATTGGGAGCGAAATTATCTAGTGGATAATTCGATATATGCGGTATTGAGTTTTTACGTCACTTTTTTCATTCTTTTCTTCATATCCAAGAATTTTTTATTGTTCGTGTGAGTTGAATTTTATTTGAATTTTTCGATTTTCCAGTATGGATAAGCTTTGGTATTATAAAATAGTAAAAGAGAAGAGATGTGGTGTCATTTGGTGTATAGAAGAGACACAATATTCAATGTGCATATGCTAGAAATTGTTATGCGCACTCGAGTCTTATAAAATGAACATTGTGTTTCCACAGTAATTTCCACATATTCTATATTATCCAAATGGAAAAATTTTATGGGTAGAAAATTTCTCTTACGTCCTCTCTCTCTCTCTCTCGGCTTAGTGAAATGTCTCTTCGTGTTTTTCTCTTTTCATTTTTTTAATGGTGAGTGTGATATGGTATCATGTGAATGATATGCGCGGGTGGGGTTGTTCACCACGTTTCGTTTATGTCGTATCGGATAAGTAAGGGAAGACGGGAAAACTCGAACACGAGTATATCGAATACGTGAACCGAAATGAAAAATTTCCATGGATTGATATCCAAATGTGGTGGAGGCATTAATCGTGTTCGGATGCAAAATAAGACGTGGTCTGACAGTATATAACGTGAATATCAGTTTTCTTGTTGTTGTAAATTTTCTATTGAACTGTTTCGCGACCTAAAATATTTATTTGAAAAAAAGTTAATTAGATTATAAAGAAATAGTGTCAATTCAAATATAACAAGTGTGTTTTGGGTAATCCATATGTTGTTAAGAATCATAAATTTTCCATTTAAAAATTTTTACCTTATGTGAAATGAAAATCTTAAGTAGAAAATTGTAGAAAAACGAATGAAAAATCAGTGATATGTTGGTGAAGTTTGTGTAATATGGAAATGATTGCTGAGTAATAGAGTCTTATGAAACCACAATGAACTTTATCTTTTCACCTCATACCAATTTAAAATTGATTTACTATACTTTTTATGTAAATAAATTGAAGAAATTATTTATTACTTTCCATTGAATTCATTGAGTATGACTAATGGTTATCTGATGTAAGAATTATGAAACAAAATACTTGAGATATCAATGATATTTTTCTTATGGAATTTCTTGGTGTTAACTCACACCCTTGGAAAATGAATACTTACTTTGTTTGTTGGATAATAAAATAAAATGTATGAGAAAAGAAGACATGTAAACTGTTTATCCCGAATTAAATAGGCTGTTGTTGTTGTACTTGTTTCTTTTTTTGACTGACTTTTTATGGACCAAAAGTCTTAAGTATTCCAATAAAATTCGGTACATAATAATGCTATAATACACATTTTATAACCATTTTTATGTTCATTCACCTTCCATGTTCATCCACTTCCTTTACGTGATGGCAATGAGATGGTATGTTGATGCCAACAAATAATTCAGTATTAGAATGAGAAAACAAGAACGGATGTTTTATTACATCATTGCAATCAGACATACCAATATGAAGTAGATGAGAGAAGGGTGACTACTATCTGGCTCACCTTTTAAATGCAATCCATATTACACACTCGGATCCAAACGGTAACTGTGTCCACTTTTCATTTGCTTGAATGCCCACGTCAAATTCTATATTGACGTAGATTATGATTGAGTGATTTATTACTTCAGTGGTTACTTACCATTTTGTTCTTTCGGTATTTTTTTTGGGGTGAATTTATGTGTATTTGAAGTCACACCATGTTATAATATTAAAACGTGTGTTTTTCTTATGTTTCCGTTTCTTTATTTCGCCCCCGTTATACAGAGAGTTTAAGCGAGACGACCAAACCTAAACGACGGAAAGTAACATAACAATTCAGTGAATGAAAAATTAAGTACTCTGTTTTTCACATGAAACTGTAAAGAAAAAAACTTATGTTTGTGTTTTTCACCAATTTAAGTATTTTAGCCAAATGAATTATTTCCAAAGTGCAGAATAACATTGTGAATTAAATCAAAACGTAGCGGGTGGTAAATACAGCGATTGAAACAAAAGAGTGCAATATTAAAAGTGCATCAAATTACATAATAAAGAATTGTTTTATGCTCAGAGAAAAGAAATTTAAGTTGAATAACAAAAACATAAAACCGCATTGACGGTTTTAATTCCATCTATTCGATTGTTTTATTTTTATTGTAAATCATTGCATTGTGATTCAGTTGATATTGTGGGGTGGTCCCAAGGTATTCAAATACGAATTGGAATAAAAAAAATATTGTGAATAGAACAGATTGAATTGCAATATTAAAAGACATACGGAATATGGATTATTGACATTATCGATTGGGTAAGTTAAAATGAACGTTTATATGTTTTATTATGTATAGAAATACGATCTGAGAATCCGTTTTGAAGGTAGAGAAGAACAATATTAATATGTCTCTCTACTTGGGTGTTTAGACGATGAAGAGCTTATTGGAGGTGACTTTTTTAAAAGAAACGTGTAGCATAAAGCTATCAAGGACAAACTGTATAGAATAGCTAAAAACAAAAAAAAAAGTTCATTGAAAATTATATGATACCTTTTATAAAGTCCACGATTCACCCTTGAATCTAATCGTAATTGTATGCGTTTTGTGTCCTTTTCATGTATTTCATTTCGTTTATTTAATACGATGGAATGAAACACAAGACATTTTTTTTTCTTGAAGAATTTTATTATAAACAATTCGTAATTCCTTTATTGGTCCAATGCAGAAGTGTAAAAGTTAGTAAGCTGTATGTGAACAAGAAAAAAGATGAGTAACAATTTTAAAAGAAAACCGAATAAAAAAATACAAATGAAAGGAAAATTTGAAGAGAAAAATTTTTTTTATCCTGTTCCTGTTACATTTGCGTTTACTCTATTTGGAATATAAAGATATCACTTCTTTTCTTGTATCCTTTTATCACCAATGAATTGTCTCTTATGGTGTAGTTAGGTGAACGCAAGGCAAGAAAAAAAATGTAATACAGAAACCTGTGCCATAAAAATAAAGAACCAAAAGGAAAAAATACATATACAGAGAGTGGCTGAAAGGTGTCGATGGTAAGAGGAAAGTTTAGCACGGTCGATCATAATGCTTTTCACGTGTACCACCCATTGTGATTGTGGGTGATATTGGGCGGTTGGGATGAATTCAAAACGTGTTGGTATGAGACTTTTTTTTTGGCATGTTCGGTATAACATGAATGCGAGCGGCAAAAAAAAAGAAGAAAATAAAAATTGTGAGTGCACGAAAGGTTGCGGGCTGTTACACGAAAAGTTCGTTGAATATGGTCGGTTGAGCCTGTCTTTTAGGTTAGTGATTGGGCCCTCATTGATTTAATATATAACAATATGGGAAGACAATGGTAAATACTGGCTGGAAAATCCAAAACAAAACTAAAAATCATACGCAGAAAATAAAATGGATAAGAAAAGTATAAGTGAAAAAAAAAGAAACAAAAGGAATATAAAAGGAAAAGCGAAAAGTTTTACAACGGAACAAAATGAAATTATGGCGCATTACATGTTAAACTTAGAATAGTGTATTTCTGGTTATTCACTTACTGCTATGGGGGAGTGAAAGACGATATTGAAACGAAACCGCATACACTTTATTGTTGATCCTCTGCTATACACTACAACTGTATAGTGAAAATAATTTTCTTATCGCTTTTATTTTTTATTTGAATGAGAGACAAGAGAAAAATAGTAAACCGCCACCAATATGTAAAAGAGAAAATAAAGTATTTGGAATAGGATTCAAATGGTACTGGTTTGGTTGGTATTTTCGCACCACATCATATCAGATTTCGTTGTTGAAACCATAAAGATGTTTCATCCATATGCAGATATACTCGAATACCCATCAAAATAGACGTCGCATATTTATTCAGTTAACAGTGTTACAGTGCAATAAGATTTTACGATAGTTTTCTTCTGTTTTTTTTTTTTATTTTTATTTTAGTTAGTTGAGTACTGAAGGATTTTGAAATATATCCCAACGTGGTTTCCATTACAAATTTTCATAGAATTGTATAAAAGGAATACTAGTTTTATGGTAAACTTCTTTAACCATCAAAGACACAAGACAAGGGAATGCATGTGAAACACATGGAGTACACTTAAATTCACTGCTGACGGGGCCAGTGATGTATTGATTTTTATGTCATCCCCTTTATAGTAGAAGTTAAACAGCGTATGACGCTGATGGATTCTAGACTGATATTAACTGGTTGTTGTATTTTTGGGATACCAAATACGAATACTTGAAGAAAATTGCTTTGAAACGACCGAAAAATTCGACAATTTGTATGAAAGCTATCAGGATATTACTCACCTGTTATTTAGTATTCGTATTTTTCGCTTTTTTTTTTCCTCGGTACAAAAGTAATTTATTTTAAAAGTTAATAGAATTTTCAGAGGTTTACTTTGGGTTTCTTTAGAAGTTGAGTGACATGAAAATCAAGAATTCTCAATTACAATCCTTATATTCCATCAGCAATGAATATAAAGTACTCAATTGTACTAACTATACAAACTCACAGATTGGCTTCCTTAATTAAATTTGTGTTGGATTATCAATTGAATGCTGGTAATTTAACTGTATAACAGAATTCTTATTCATTCGTTTTTATAAGACTATTTGGAATTTATTGTTTTCACAGATAAATTAGATTTGATCAATTTCATACTACATTTAGCATATCTTGGAGTATAATAAAATCAAACGTAAATGGGTAAAACAGTAACGAATACTTGAATGGGTGGAAAATGAGCTTTGAATTTATCTGTTTGATTGGTAAAGGCTCATTGATGTGCAATAAAAATTGAACAATCTGACGCTACTGTTGGGTAGTTAATGAAATTTTTCGTGAATATAAAACAAAATTTGATCTTTAACATTTGTTACGAAAGTGAATAAGGTGATTCGCACACTTAATCCATCGATGACCTAATAATACATCTTGATTACTATTATTATTATGTTGCCGGAAAAAAAAAATAGCATTGAGTGCGTGGTAGAGCAACCCTTCAGTTGTTTATACTGAAATTCATTATGGATTTTCCGTAGTCTTCATTCGATTGGGTTGGAATGGTGATGCCTCCCCTAGAAATGTATCCGTAAATCGAATGTAATTTAAATTTATGATCTTGGTACGGTGTCAGCATTGAGAGATTTACTTTTATTATGGTACATCGTTTTTGGTAATGTCGAATTATTTTACCTTTTTTCTTCCTTGCGTTGCACATAATTCAATATGAATTTGATGGTGGAAACTTTACTTTTTACTCTATTGCCATGTCGTACAATATTCGGCTGGGTAAGTCATTTGGGGGTTTGGGGTATGAAAACAACCTCAGAACAAAATAGTTGTGTAACCATTTGAGTTTTTATGCGTTATTGATTTCGTATTACGGTGAATTTTTGATACAATGTGAATCCGTATTTTTAGCAATGTGTTACCTTAATATACTTTATACTCTTGATCTTATACAATAGAAGAAATTGTTTTATTCTGGTGGGTTAAAGTTCAAGTGATTCTTAACAAATTGATTAAATTTAATCAATTGAGTTTAGCTTAAGAGGAAAGGTCAATTGATTTTATAAATTATTAATTGTTTTTATTTAGTTACAAGCATAGTCAATGTACCATGTAAATCTGATAAATTCTTAATTAATCGTTTAAATATTTTCTCTATTTCCAGGTAATGAAAACTATTGGATTGTATTCTTTTAGCATCGGTAAGTTCAAATAGCAAATGCATAAAATCCATTAAATAATTTCATGTTTTCGACATTTATCATATAAATAATTAATATTTAAATTAAATCGGACATGTACTGAGCTTTAGTTTGGAAAAACCATTTAATTGTTAGTTTCGATTCATTAAACGATAAATTATTATTGATTCGTTTCTGTGGTTTTAGTCAATTTCTCTTATTCATCGAATATTCAACAGAATGGAATTATTATTAATGACACTAATCTAATAATCGAATAATTTTATTCTATACATATTCCTGTATGTAAAAGTTCAATAATTATCGATCTGAATTTGTACATTGAACAAATTTGGGTAACATAAAGTGAAACTTTAACTAACTGTCTCACAAAAGTAAATTATCTCCGTAACTCGGTATTTTCAAATAACTCAAATAAACAGTAAAGTTTTTCTTTTCGTTCATAATTTGATGGCATAATTTAGTTGACTTTGTTTAATGTGGTAACGTTGACTCTGAATGTTGAGATAATTGAAAATGTAAAGAATGATGGAAGGAAAAAAAAGTTGTTTCTATTTAAATAGAGTGAAATGATTCCCTGTATACTACCGACACATTTGGTGGTTTCAAAGTGGAAAAAGTTGTCTTTTATTGTGAACCGTGAAACGGTAAAGAAACCTTAAGATTCCGTTTAATGTATGAACAAAATTTCAACTGAAATGTTTGCAATTGCGTATTGTCATTTCAACGATATTTGATAAATGCCTCTAACACCGGCATAAGTAAACCATATCTTTCTCATATTTTCTTTCTATTATTTTTTTTTTTTTATTTTTGTACCACCAACCATTTTTATTTTAACCATGAAAACGAGATATAATATTCAGTGAAACGACTTATGGTTGTACAAAGACTAATGGAACACATTTTTAGCGTTGATAATAGCATACAACAGAGTCGCCTCCACCATTTGATAAAAGACAGGATGAGAAAAGTGTTGGTTGTTAGCATTCAATGCACATTGTTCATTTTCATCATCGAATTTCTTTTTTTTTTTGTGTTTTGCTTGAAGAGTTCAAGAAATGACTGGGACATCGAAATGAAGGAAAAATGTGGTGGTTTATCATATCATTGAATACCATATGGGGTATCCATGAACATTCACGTCACACCAAAATGAATGGCATATAGTATTGAGACACCACTCAATAGAGTAACATTTTGCTTAAATATTCGTTGGTTATGTGTGGTGAATAAAGAAAGAAAAAATGTGTAAGTCATGATTTTCGTTTTGGGCATAAGAATATCATCTTTTGATATAAGTAATTCTGGGTTTTATTAAGCTTTTGGATGAATCATTTCAACGAGAAAAAAATTTTGATGATTGGGGGAATAACGTAAAGAGAAAAGTTTAAACGGCTAAAGTTCATATCTAAGAAAATTAAAGTGATTCTACCATTTGGGAACAAAAATATAAAAAGATAGACAACGATTGCTAAAAGGATATTTTGATATTTCATAAAAACCAGTTGAGAGAAATGCATTTAGTTGAAAGTTTTTAAATTGAATCTGAATGTAATAATGTTGAAGAAATGGTAATAAATCACATAAAAAATGTTTGTCCAATTCGCTAGTATCAATGATGTTTGATAAGATCACAGTATAATTTTCTTTTGTAAAACAAACGAGTTATTCGATTTAAAACTTTCTATTTTACGATAACGATGAAAGAAAAAACTGAAATAAAGTAATTTTCTTCTGTGAAAAATTAAAATCGAATTCGAATGGGAGACATTAAAACGGACGATAAAAATCTTGTTAAGTGAAATTAAACCAATTTGAGGAAGTGAAATCAATTTCCTTTTTTTTTTTGCCTTCATCGTTGATGGTTCAAGAAAGAAAATTGTAATAGAAAATCAGAAAATAGCTCACGGTTGATGAAATGCGAAGTAACACTCTCGGGGGGAAGCGAAGAATGTTGCTTTAATTGGTATATCCATAAAATGAATTATATTGTTCTATTAAAATTTAATTAGCCTAGAATAATGTATAGAAGAGCTTTAGAAGGTGTTCAACGTTTAAATGTTTTCATTATATTTTATATTATTTTGACTTCTTTTGTAAAAATTGTGTTGGCCTCATTGAAGGGTAATTCTTTGACGGATCGATCACAGACAATGTGGCGTCTGTTAAAAACAATAACCGCCACAGTCTGTTCGATAACAAATGTTAAATGTTGGGGAGAGGTTAACGAGTGTAGTTTCCCTTATGTGCTATTACATTTTGATTGTAAACGAGCTATAATTTTCTTTTTCCTTCATTTCGGTTTTATTTGATTTAAAGGTATTGTATGTCTTACGTGAGAGGGCCATCACATTTAACATAAGCCTACATGAATTTTAAACCAAAAAAAAAAAAAAATGAAATCGCCAAAGTAAACAAGATAAAGGAATCACTTGTGCCCCCAAGTGGGTGTTTGTATTTTTCATTTTTGTTGTTTCGATCTTACGGAGTTGGTCTTCTTGTTTTTTGACTTCATGTCAACTGAAAAGCATCAACATAAGAAAGGATTCATGTATTATGCAAACATTCTATGTATTTGGTAATACCCAATCTACATGGGAGAATTTAGAATTTATATATGTTTTGGAACTGTTACAATTTGTTTGAAGTACTCTTGTGTTCCACAGAGTGTGTGTGTATTTGTAGTGTAGACCATTCAATTTCATGGTTTATCCATAAAGCATTTTCATGAGGCTGAGTATTTTTCCATTTTATTTCTCTTATTGCGCGAAAAGAAAAATATGGAAATTGAAAATTCATCTGTTTTTCTTTATTTTTTTATTTTTGTTATTGGGGAGTTAATAAGAACATGAAGCTTACATCATTCAATGAGTATGCAAAGAAATGAATCTTTATTTGAGATCAATGTTCTCATTCTCCCCTGTAAAAGACTTTTTTGTTTGGATAACAGATAGAATTTTCATTGATATTACTTTAATATAATCGGAATACTCATATTGTCAGTATAAAGGAAGATAGGGAAAACAGATTCACTTTATATTGAACTTTCACAATTCAATTTTATTAGTATATTCAGTTTTTAGTGCCAACTGTTTAGTAATTTTAAATGAAATGTTGCATACATGAATACACGATAAATGTATATCACTAAACATATGTTTTATGCGTTGGTAAATGGAAAATTTTTCCTCATTTACTTTTCATATTTGGATTTTGTTCTTTATTCTGTCGACTGTTTGAAATCGTATTAATGAATTATTTAATATCTGTTGGGGGTGGCCAAATGATTGCTGTGGGTGCTTCGTTCTTCTAATATAACTCTTTTGAATTACCTCCTTCATATGGAATGACATAAAAATGAGACAAATTATGAATATCAGTGGGAGACAAAAGCAAGTAATAGAAAATTGGAAAGCGTTTAAGCTTTTCTTTTATGTTCGTTTAGTTGAGCTTGATTTAACGATAAAATAACCTCGATCGTTAAATGCGTGTGACGGCCAAGGCGTTATCGATTTTTTTTTCCTTATTATCCAACCGTTGTTAGTGTTTCATATTCCATGGGTATTTGATTACAATTGATGAAAGTGTTGCCTTGGCATACGGGGAGGTTGAATGCAATGAAAGGATTAACAAAACAATGAATAGTTATTGTTGAACGTGCCAACAGCGTTGCTTTTTCATTACATTATACTTTCGGTGTTTCAGAGGAAAATTCATTTTATGGTAAACCACTTTTTGGTTAGAATAGAGAGCCCATTAGACAGTAACACTTCAATTATAATGTGCTATGGCTTTTTTTTTTCGTTTTTGTTGGTTTGACTTGGACGGTATATGACTGAAGGACATATGGAAAATATTTTGTACTTACTTGAAAAACGATGTCATTGTCTCTTCGTTGTACCTAAAAAAAAAGCAGCGAAACAAAATCATAATGGCCATTTATGTGCGCCGTAGACAAGAAGAAAAATCATAACTGAAACAGATGTATAATTTTGGTTAACAAACGATTATGTTTTCATTTAATGTTTATTTGTTTCACTATTTATTTTTATGAAACAATTTTTCTTAACGATATCATTATTTTTGTTCCATGTCTAATTGTTTCGCGTGTTGATTATTAGTACGTCACTGTTGTTTGTATTAAACTGAAATGAAGAGTTGACAACATCCATTTCCCGGTTATCATATCTAATGTATCTACTTGATGAGAAATTTTCCATTGTAATCCAGACACAACGGAATTAAAGTTAATAATAAATTTAATTTTGGTTTGTTTGTTTGAAATTAATGTTTTAAAATGGCTCCTGTGGAATCCAGATTACTTGTCCAGGAAATGTGGTTTGTTGATTAGACGTTTCCATGTGGTATGACAGTCAGGGCGGAAAATTAGGGAAAAAGGGGTGAGATTCACTTCTGTAGCTTCCGACAGTAGTTTAACCATTATAGAATATGTTATTTGGTCTGTGTACAACGAGAATCATTTTAATTGCACAAGAGAAAAAAAGGAACAGTAACAGTATATCTGAACGTGTAATCTAAAAATAAATAAGTTTAATTCCTTATCAAAATTGAATCAAACAACCAAAATGAGTTTTTTTACCAGGTAGTTTTCTGTTTACCTGGTACATCCGTTGAGAGTGAAGATTTAGAATTCCCATTGAGAATTAGTTTATTTACCTGCTGTATTCCATACTGTACAGAGTTTGTTTTTAATAGCGCAGTGAAATGGTTGAATTTCTATATGTTTTTGGATTGTACATTTAATTCGTTTTTTTTTTATTTGTTGCAATCTTGTTAGCACCGGTAGTGAAGCACAGCAGGATGTGACCTGAGTCAATTGTTTTGGGAATAATCTAGTTGAATAAAATTCTCTTATTCAATGGATTTTAATGGTAGTTTCCTTTCTTAGTACGGTGTGATTCAGATAAACAACTCTATAAATATGGAAAATTTCAAGGAAAGCACACTATTGTTTGTCTTCTTGTTTATAGACTCTGCTACGAATTTAAGATTGTAAAGCTGAATGATTCTTTTTTTCTGTATTGGTACAGCTATACTTTTTTTATTTTATTCGTTTTTATGGTTTGAAAAACATTATGTTAGTTTTTGTACCGTCGGTGTTATTTCCTTGATGTAGGAAAATCACCTTAAAGCTCTACAAGAAAATAGAAGAAAATAAGAACCATTGTGATGATGGTTGCTGCTACCATGAAGCATATTCCGCTTTAATCTACTACAAGTGAAAAAAATTTATGCAATTTCAAACGTGAATTTATTTTCTGTGCATAATAATATGCATTCATATCTATTATTTGCGTGTGTTCATTTCTTTTCTCACTTAAACATTCATTGCATATAATTCGAATAAGATAAACTTCATTTCAGAATCGTTAGCGGTGGTATGCATCTCATCAACGTTTCAGTCTGCTCATGTATTTTTAATAAAAACGAATTTAAAATGAGAATCTACATATAATATTGAACAAGTGGAAAGTATGTTTTATGTTGTACCGTGTGTTTTAGCTAAAATAATGAGATTGGTAGAGATGAAGTCAATGATACTTTCCAGTTTTTTCCTTCTTGTGTTTCATGTTAATTCAATACTATTGACATATGAAAATGAAGTAGTTTTATGCGTGCCATCATTCAGTTTATAGTTGCCAGACAGTCGTCTTTCGTTTAAATAAGATTCTCAATTTTTCATTTGAATACTAATTAAAAAAGTTTTTTTCAACACAGAATATTATGTGAGTGTTTTATGATAATCTATGTTCACTGTTGTTATTTATAATGATATCTTGTGAAAGATAGGAATTAATGAGATATGGAACGTATCTACGATTCTGTTAATTCGATATCATGTCTGGGATGTTAAAAATTAGTGAACTCGTTTCCGGATTGTTTGCATAATGAGAATAATAACTTTAGATTCATTTGATTCTAACTATATGGCAAGAAAAGCTACTTTCTAATAAAAATTGATCCAGATATGTATTTTCCGGGGGAGAAAATAGCTTTTGAGTAATAAACATAATTCCTTATTACAATTTTGGGCTCCTGCAACCATTTGTCCATTGTTCCAGTAGACAACAATAAGTAGTGTTGAATTTCAACATACTTTTTGGTTGTATCTAATTCGCATAATTTTATGAATGTAATGTTTACTTCCTTGTTTGGATTGTTAGAATAATATTTTTTTTTTCACTCTCTTGGTAAATAAGAAATAAAAAGGACTAATATACAACCGGTGTATATGGACAAGAATGAATGTGATCAAGCCCATTATTATGAAACCTAAACAATAGGGATACATATTAGATGGTAAACATAGAAAATAATTTAGCAACACTAACCTCTTAAACTTTGGGCACATAAATTACATTATGCTAAGTAAGTGTAGAAGAAAATGTATCAGCATCATTTAGACATTTTCATGTTTTTTTTTTCTTTCTTTTTTTTTTCCTTGGATTCAATTTGAATGGGTCCGTATTTAACATAAGAGATCCTCTTTACGCATATTCCCATTATCCTTATGAATAATAGATGAATTTCGATTGTAACATGATTCGTCTCTATGTTGGACCACCAACAAAAGTATGTGAAATTTTCTTCATGTTTTGTAGTTCGCTTACGTTAACAATATAATATTTGTGGAAGGTAGGATGTATAATTTCAGTTGTTTTTAGTGTGAAATGTTCACTTACCATTTACCATTGTTATCCCATAACGTACAGTAGATATTTTATAAGCGTAAATTATTAAATCATACAATTATTTATAAAGCTTTTTAAACGATCATTAAATAAAGTTACAAATCACGGTTTAACTGTCTTTTCTTCGTATTTTATGAGTTAATATTATAAAGAAAATATTGTATTTTATGTGAATTTATGTCGAATGGGTATGATAGTAGATTAACGAAATATGTTTATCGGTACATTAGATTTATAGCATAATAATGTCATTCATAAAACTTAATTTTGTTGTTATTGCTTTAAAGTGAAAATGAAAATGTATTTTTTTTCTTTTGGTTGTTAATTCAATGTCATCGTTTATATGATGTAATTTATGTCAGAGTTTACAGTATAGTGTCATCATCCAGGAAAGAATAATTAAACGAATATTTGTTATCAAGATGTGTCTAGTGAACACACATCACCACCAGTGTTTATTGAGGTCTATGTGGGTGCACATATGATGTTATCTCGTGTCATGGATGCTATGCTGAATCCATTTATTATATTTATGAAACCATTTCACCTGGATATGTGACTCGTTTCATCTGGGTTTATCCTTTTGGTGTTTCCATTTTGTATCCTTTCCAATTATTTCTGGTCGACATAAAGTAGAATTATTAAATTTTTTTTTCTGTTACTTTTTGCTGTTGATTGTTGACATTTCATTTTGATGAAGTTATAGCAGAGTCACTATTAAAATAACATTCCAATCATAAAATTATTATTATTGTTATTTTGGAAAACCCAGAAACAATTGTTTTAGGACTGACAACAAACATTTACTTTGTAACAATTATTATATATTTCATCCGACCATTATAGAAATAAAAATTTACTTCGTAACGTGTACGAGTATGAGTCATTCACGTTTGCAGTGAAAGCTTTTCCTTTGATGCTCAATAAGAAAGCTTTCGTTTTAGAACGAAAAATCGCTGAGTTTTTCTTTGTCTGCGTTATGGGATTTTCCATGAACGGTTGGTTCGGCTACAGATCAATGTTGTTGTCTGTGTGCTCCAGCAGCGTGAGGGTGTCTCAAAGTGATTCAGTGTGTGAATGTTGTTTGGATAATATTTTTTTGGCAACAGAAAATTTTCGGTATTTTGTTATTCACCCTCCGGCATAATGGCATTTTTATTTTATACTGAGCTTTCTTCCGATTAACGAAAAAGGTTTCTTATGTGTGTTGCTGTTTGTTTGCCTTTTCAGTTTCGTCGATTAGAATGTAATCCACACGCTGAATATTATCAGTTTAGAAAACAACGCCATTCGTGTTAACCACCAAAAATCCTTGGATTTTAATTTGAATTTCGTGAAATTTTCCATTCATCTTTGCATTTAAGATTAGTCGTTCTTATAGTCATTAATCTGGGAATTGTGATCTTTTAAATTGAATTTAATATCCTTGGTAATTACAAGGAAACGAAATATAAATCTTTGTTTCGGATGCAACGGCGACAATGTAATGGTTTTCACTTCGGGGTTTTTTTTTTCTTTGATTAAAGATGTGAACTGAATTGTGACTCATTGTTTACTAGATTCCTTTTTATTTTTGTATTCACGACCAGATGGATTGTTTAAAATTGTGATTCTTGTGCTCTTTCTAGAACTGAGACAATTTTATCGATTTTATATTAAATGAAAAGTTCAGTTTACTAAAATCAAATTAAGGAAACAGTTTAAAAATAATTTCCTAATTTTTGGGGTTAAGATTAAAAATAATTTGTATAACTAAAGTAACTGAATGAAAATATCTATTTGGATTGTTTTAATTTCACTTCTAAACTAAAAAGGGATAAAAATTGTAATTCCAAAGTGGCGAACTTTAGTAAATATTTTGTGGCTTCCACAGTGTTTTTGGTGTCGTTGGCATTCGTTGTGACGGTAATACGTTTCATATATTCGGGTGCGATTGTACGTTTGTATGAATTAATTGAATTTATGAGACATGAACTGGTGTTAGCGGTCATGGAATTAAAGCCCATCTACTTAATGATAGGTATTGTTAAAAGCTCAACAAAATTAATAGATTACCAGCTATAACTGATGAAACTCAGTATCTGATTTAAATGACTTGGAAACGAAATTCAATAGAAGTATCACAATCCTCTAAAGCTCTCTATATTTGAATTGGGAACATGAAAACATGAAAAAAAAATTAAATTTCATTTTCAGGTCATTGCATATTGAATTTATGTTCATGAAAACAACTAATTGAATTTTCTTTTGTCTGTTTTTCTACAATTTCTAGGTAAGCAAGTGATTGGTGTACGACGCCAATTTGAATGTTGTCCGGTGAGATTTTGAGTCGGGCACCATTGAGTGTGGCTTTATTGCCGCCACCCTCTGTTGAATTACTAAAAGCTATGGCGGCAATTGCTGCACTTGCAACACAACAAAATATTGATGATGATGACATATTTTTAGGTAAAACAAAACGAAAAAAATCATTAAAACCAGAGAATCATATTTAATGTAGGGATTAATTGAAAACAATGGTACAGTAGTTTAGGAAGCATATAATAGTTCATTACTAGTTCATTGTACAGTGCATGTAAAAAAAGCTCTATTGATGTATCCATTCTCTCTTGCGTTCGCATTTTAATTATGAATATCAAAGAACACCAACACATAGTGAACGATACGATGGAAACTTCTACTAATCATGAAAAGTAGTTGTGTATGGTTTGTCAGTTTTAAATCTAAATGGGGGATTTTCTTTCCAAGTTTGCCACCAAACAGTCTGAACAGAACTGATTAAAGTTTGAGTAGCAAAACAAACTTTCTTATTGGTAGTTGTTGTATGGGATTCAATTTCCTTGAATTCAACATCAAAAAATTTTGTTGATTTCTTCGTATTTTTCGGCAATTCTCATGAATATTAATAATGTTTCGCATGTTTTTCTTTTCCTCGTTGATTACATGCAACGATGTGTATGGGGGTGGCGGAGTCCCCCATCTGAATGAAAATGGTAAAAAGCATTGATTATACAACGCAAATGTTCTAAATTTTCCTGGTTTTTTATTTGTAGAGTGTTATTTCTTCGCCGTAAATATTATTCTGTCGACGCTTGGAAAATTATTTAATCTGATAATTTAATGTTGGGACAGCACAGTTTTTTTTCAATACGCCGGCATTTTATATTTTTCTGTTATACGGTTTGGTGGAACAACATACATACCATGCCCAGTATAACGTATGACTTATTGGGTCTTGTAAAGCGGCACTTGTGGGTAACAAGAAATAAAAAGCACATAACGAACATAGTTAGGCGCCAGACATCCTGCCTATTTGAAAATAACCTGCATTTTAGTTAGAAAGCAGAAATAAAAAGTATAAAGTAATATACAATCAACTGTATACTATACTTCAGTGATGACTAATCATCCAACGATTGTGTTTTAACCAATCGCATAGCACGTAAGTGATTCAGTTTGGTGCCATCAAGGATGAACATTGGGGGTGATATTCAGCAATTGTGGCTATTTTTTTTGCCTTCAATTCATTCACAAATGAGCTGCTATTCATTTCATGTCCTTTAGTTTTTTTTTATGTATTGTACATAATTATGGCCACGTTTAACTTTAACGAATTAGTTAATCATAATGTTCGTGACCTTAATTCTTAAATAACGGGGAGGGAAAACGTAAAATATTTTATGGAAAATCAATTTTTTGTCGTTTGTTTTTGTTTCGGTTAAAACCATATCGTATATGAAGATGGATTTATTTGCGGTAGCCACTAAAAAATTAAGGAGAATATAATTAATTTAATTCTCATAACAAATACGTAATTGAGAAAGGAAACGGTTGGCGATATAATAAATTATGTAGCGAATTCATGACCTTTGAGTGTGAATCTATATTGTGAGTATATGAGATTAACCTCTGATTAAAGTATGAGTTACACAAGGATTTTATTATTATGATTGTAGTACAGTAGAAGTATTAAAAGCGTTTCGAAGGGAAATTCATGGAAATCAGCCATTGTCACGTCATCCGTTTTGGATAAAAGATTCCTAATTTAATACAGGCTCGACTATTTGTATAGAATTCATCCACCTGGTGCTGATTACGTGTTGATTGAAACCCCACAGTTGAATACTTGAGTATTTTTGAACTTCTTAAAGTTCTCATAATGACTTATAAGTGGTGAAACTTTTTCGGTTGATAGTAGTGGTTGCTCGCAATAAATTGTACGCAATTTAACCAGTTGGATAGCAAGAGAAATTGAGACTATTTTTCTATGACCTTTCACTGGAAACTGTATTGGAACAGTAATAATATGTTTTCATTACCTTCAAAACATTAATTTAGATCCTAATCAATGTCATATTAATTTCAATTCAGCTTTAATATTCATTTATTCTCATTGCCTATTTTATCGTTTTTATTTATTTATGTTCTACTTTGTTTCTTCTCTAGGTAAATTATCATAAAAAGCACTCATAGCACCATACACATTCAGTCTATAGCACAATTAAGAGGCGTTAAAAATTTCTCTAATTACATTAATTACATAATTGATTGATACATACCCACTACTTCTGTTACATACAAATAAAAAACACTTATGATATGTTTAATAGAAGATGTTGACTATGATAATTAAAAACCAAACAAAAATCTATAAAATACTAACATAATAAACATAATTTTATGTGTTCTTTTAATAAATAAAATTGCTGGACACTTAATGATAATTAGAAAACGGTCTTCTTAGCTACGAAAATCCAAATTATCATATGGATCCACAGCGAATTGAACGTGATTCACATTTATATGAAGAGATCTTGTCTGAGCTGCAGCATCAACAGGGCACAATGAAACCGTCGTCTCGTACACATGTTAACCGTAAAGAATATGCGCATATGGATATTGAATCAATGGGTGTTGATTTAAAGGAACACTTTGGGTATGTTATTATAAAGAAAAGAAATGCTTATTTAACCGTCTGCTATGTGATATGATTACGGAATCTTATCTACTTCATTCTTTAACCGTTCTATTTTAGTTCGATGGAGAAGGAAAGCTTTTTAGATGTCTCACCGTCTGAGGTGAAAACAAAACATGATCAAGTACCAGAAAAAGATAGTGAACTAAAGAAAAACAATGAAACAAATGAATTTGATGATAACATGAAAAAGGATAAAATTAAATACATAGCTGGTAATTTAAATGCAGAAGATTTATATGCGTTACCAAATAAGAAAAAACAACAAAAGAAATCAGCATGTGATAATGCTAATTTAGATGATACTGATGATAAGGTGAAAGAATTAAGTTTAGATGATGAAGAAAACTGTTATGATGGCGATGAGAAAGGTAAAAATGAAGATATTGAGGGTATTGAGGATAAGGATGCCAATAAAGATTTACCACCCGGTTGGGAAAAACACGAAGACAATAATGGACCGTATTATTGGCATATTAAGTCTGGCACAATACAACGTGAACCACCAATTTGGCCAAAAGGCCAACCAGTAGAATTGAAAACACCCGTCGCTTCAACAAATCCACATCAGTTTTTAAATCCCAGCGGTGGAATGACAAGAAGTCCGAACAATAATTCATTTTCAACAATGAATAGTTTATATGGCTCGAAGGAATTAATGGGTTGCCGAACACAGGTATTATTAGATAACATTTTTATATTACATCGATGACCCAGAATAAGGATAATCGTTATGATATTTTTTGTTTTATAATTTACAAGGATAATCAACCTTTTCCAACGGTAACACGAAGTAATACAACTTACGCGTTTGACCAAGACGATGAACGAAGAAGACGCGAAGAGTTGGCTTATAAGTACGTATCAATTTAAAGTTCATAATTTAAATGAAAGAAATGTTACAGTGTCTATGTTTGTTTTAAAATTGTAGGCGACGCAGTTATCCATTAAAGTCTGACTCAGATAGACCAATTAGATTTGCTGTACGGTCATTGGGTTGGGTGGAAATTGCAGAGGATGATTTAACGCCAGAACGATCATCAAAAGCTGTAAATAAATGTATTGTTGACTTATCATTAGGTAAAAATGATCTGCTGGACGTAGTTGGACGATGGGGAGATGTAAGCATTTTATAAGAATCATTTCTTTATTGTAATAAATATAAATTAAAAATTGTTACTTTTTAGGGCAAAGATCTATTTATGGATTTGGACGAAGGTGCTCTGAAACTCATAGATCCTGAGAATTTGACAATATTAAATACGCAACCCATACATACAATTAGAGTTTGGGGTGTTGGTCGCGATAATGGACGGTACGTAATTATAATTCATACGGTTATTAAAATCAAAATACTTTAATTACACGGTTAATTTATGTTGTTGTTTTGTCTATCTTTTAATGCTGCCTTACTCCATCCAATTCTACTCATAAATTATAAATCACAGTGAAAGGTAAATTACAAAAATTAAAATATTTCGATGTGTATAAATGTTTTTTTTTAAAAAAGCGATTCAATTCGATATGTAAAATAGCATGACATTTAAACTCACTGTATATTGTTCATGCACTAGGATATAACAATTCCGCTTTTGAGTGATTAGATTTTAAACAAAAAACAAATGATATGAAAATACAGTGTTATTTGTATCACTGTGCTACAGTGGTTGCATGTCTATTATAATAGATGTATTCATTCAGCGGAATTGAAATTACTGATAAAAAATCAATAATTGAAATATAAAATGATTTATTAAATGGTTTTTTATACTTTTATTATCGTATAGGGATTTCGCTTATGTAGCCCGTGATCGGTTGACCAGAATTCACATGTGTCATGTGTTCCGGTGTGATACGGCTGCTCGTACGATAGCAAACACATTAAGGTAAAATTGAAAAATATAATTCAACATTTTATTACTAAAAACAACTATACTGTGAACATTATTTGTTTTAGGGATATTTGTAAAAGAATTATGATTGAAAGATCACTTCAATTGGATGGAAACAATAGCAATATAATTGGTGGTACAAATCGTACTGGTGGTGCTATAAGACCTACGGATTTGCCGACAGAGAATCGCCGTTGGGTGCGTCACCGTAAGTAAATTGATTGAAAGAAATTGCCAAATGTTTATCAAGCAAAATTCCATTATATAACAACTTGGTTCGTTGTATTCTGTTTCTTGTAGCACAATCTTTTCCAACACCAATGGAAGAACCAAAAAAGGTGTTGAAGGCCCAATACATCGGTTCATCCGAAGTGGATCAAGCTAGTGGAATGGATGTATTGAATGCAGCCATCGAAAATAAATTGGCGTGTACATCAATCGATCAATGGCAAAACGTAAATGTGTCAGTTGCTCCCAGTATGATTAGCATTTTTAATGCGGGGGTAATTATACCATGGCATCCATGAATACTGAATTATGATTAATTAATGTTAATTATTATTCTTTTGTCTACGATTACATTTTGTTTATTTCAAATCAATCATAATAGGATGATGGACATTTACTAGCTGAATGCAGGGTACGATATTTAAGTTTCTTAGGAATTGGTAAAAATGTTAAAAACTGTGCATTCATAATGCATACGGCGCAAGATAAATTTATATGCCATGTATTTCATTGTGAACCATCCAGTGGTGCACTATGTAAAACGATAGAAGCTGCTTGCAAGGTAAATAAAATTACATATTTCGGATAGGATCATAATTAAATTTGCAACTAATGAGTCTATGTTCATTAATTTTAGCTGAGATATCAGAAATGTTTGGACGCTCATCCTGATGGCCGATTATCATTGGATTCGGCCGATTCAGCCACTAAAGGATTGGGTGCAACTATTAAAAATTTAATGAATACACTTACAAATAAACGTGATCGTGCTAATTCTTGAGAACGAGCTAAATCTCTGCAGGTAGAATAAAATCACATCGTTAATTAAACCCAAAAATAAAATATATAAGATACTCTTATTTGAGAAGTGAATGTTGCGATTATGCTGAAAATTTTTGTTGGATATATTGAACGTACGTTACATTCGAAATTTTGGTTAGAGATTTTTTTGGTAGTTTAGAATTAATATTTTATATGAAAGCAAGTAAAGGATTTTGTGGGTGATAGTAAATAACGTAAAGTGATTAGTTAATTGTAGTGGGAGTTACTTGAATATGCTTTGAAGCTTTTGATATAAATAATTTTTGTGTCTGGATATGATACCTTGAGTCCTGTATATGAAACGATTGTGTTCATCTATTGTGAACGTCTGTGAAAATATCACGTTTTATTATTTTATTCTTTTCTAATTATAGGAACTGTGGCCATTTCCTACGGAGCGTGAAGTAATTCCACACCGTCATCTTCAATCACCATTAACAAATAAGAAATTATTATTATTTGATAATTTACCACCAACCTGTATGTAATCCAATCAAGAATCTTATTGGATTATAGTACATTCCTACACCAAATCAAAAAAGTAAAAAAAACAAAAAATGAACATGAAAATTTTTACATTCACTGAGTGGTTTTAGTTTGTCCTCAAAGAGTTTTTATAAAACATAATTTATTCAATTTGGCCAGAGTTGTTACTATCTTATTTATTTATAATTTTTCTTCATATTTTAATTAGAATAAAATTGAGAGTAATTTAGTGGATTAAATTAAATTTGAATGTTAGCCAGATGTATTTAAGAAAAATGAAACATAACAATTAGTTTTTAGTAATTTAGTATTATAATGAAAATGGCTAATTAAGAAAATTTAATTAATGCAATTGGCACGGTGAACAGTTCACAAAAAATAGAAATTATCAGAAAAATACTCTTTACATGAGATAACTTTAAATGATATTTATCATCTGGCATAGTAATACGTTGGTATATAACTAATGAATTTAACATAAAAATACTCTTAAATCAAATTGACTATGTATAGAGATGGTATATGTATAATGAAGTTATAGAAGTCACATAGGATTATAAATTAAACGGAGTTGAATCTCTTTGGCCTTTAAAATTTGAATGGAGAACAGGTCACCATAAGAGTATTTAAGTTTAAAGAGGCAAACAAGCAAAGATATTAAACAAACATAAAAAAAATATAAATTATATATTAAATGAATCACAATTTAGGTAGCATAGTGTTAACTTTAAAATTAGACTAAATTATTGTGTAAAAGCTAATTAAACCAAAAGAAATTAATTCATGGAAATTTGCTCTCTAATTAACCAGCATTAATGATTACTAAGTGCAATAACAGCAGCAGCTAACTATTGATTAATATTGAGCTAAATCACATAAATGATTAACATATTAAAAAAAAATTTAAATAGGATGAAAACAAGAAGTTAAACAGAGATTAATAAATGTTAAATTCTGTGTGGACCAAAATTGGCCAAGATGCATTCAGAAGCGCGGTGGCATTTGATTTAATACCATTTGGTATTAGACATTAGATAAATACAAAAATAATTATTGACACTTGAGTTGAATGACTGGTACATCAGCTCTATTCAACAGGTGTCTATTATAATATTCAGTTCGTTTTTTCTATTGAGATTAATTGTATACAATTGGAAATTGTATGCATAATAAAATGTTAAAACTTAAAAAAAAAAATTGAATAGCAAATAAATTATTACGGTGGAATTAATTGTGCAATTTATGCTTTCAACGGATTATAAAAAAATGAATAAAATAAAAAATTAAATTAAAAATGCAACCACATATTTAAACATTTAAAAAAAATGAATTATAATTATGATCTAATGATGATAAGATGTATATTATAAGAAGACTATATAATGAACTAATTATAAATTAACAAATTCATAATAATTATTGTATTCGCAGAAAACATGATAAGTGCGCTTTCAATGATATTTAAATTTATTCTCCACCAAGAAATGAAAACATAAATGTAGTCTCTATTTTGAACAAAATAAGTATATTTACCTACATGAAATCCTCTTTATAATTTACGGCTAATTAGATATCAAAATAGTTAAGTGGTAGTTCACATATGCCCCCCGGTTATTTTAATTTAAAATCATTCACAATTTCTAATTTATAATTTGTTCATCCACCTAGATACCAAGTAAATTTAATGGAAAACTATAATGTAAAGTGCATTTGATATATTAAATGTTTTATGCATATTGTAATGCTATGTAATACCAATCCTATCCAATTGGATGGTAACATTTAGTTATCACAATTAATTTGAGCAAAACGGTATCGTTCCATCCGATCATAGTAACTTATATCATTGGTATTGTTTGTTAGAAGAAAAGTGATGGTTAGGCCCCATTTTAATTGTATTCTGAGCTTATTATGAGACGAATCATCAATCTTAGTAGATTTAACTAGCAACAGAATTAGAATGTATTTGATACCCATAACTGGATTAGAATTAATACAGTTATGTTTAAATCAAGCAGCGTGTCACAATTCCCTCCGAATTGAAAAATTGTTCTATAAATCCCTTTGATGCAATTAAGCAATTCACGTAATGAAATTAGTGTGTATAAGAAATAAAAAAAAAATTAAGATGTTAATAATGTCATCGCAAACTATTCAAATGAAAAAAAAAAATCAATTATATTCTGTCATGTTCTATGTATAACTGATTGCAGTTGAGAAATAGTTAAAAATCATATATTTAAAACCGAAACGATACTAAACTACTATAGAATTTCTTATCACATTGAAAATTGAGGCAACCAGCGCAATCCAATGCGGACATATCTAATCCAAAATATAACGTATTTAGTTGTAGACAATATGTAACATGAATGTTGTAAAACAACGTTCATATTCGACTAACGTTTCCAGTCATCGTAACCGTAAATAGATGTCGAACTTAATTGCTAAATGGATTCTTACTATGCGATTTCTATCAATTTAATGTTCATGAAAGATTCATGGAACTTCTAATTGGCGCCGGCGTCCATAATCTCTAATAGCTTACAGTTAATGCATCTTTCAAATGAATACCAAATAAAAGCCATCAATATTTAATCCATATGGGATGGAATTAAACAACAAAACACTCATATAAATTATCATCCACTTAAATAACATGATATCCTCTACTTGCCGTATGTTTAACTCCACCCAAAAAGTTTTAATTGATTTTAATAAAAATTTTAAAAGACAATTTTATGTTATCTTATGATTTATGCTTCCATTTTCAGTTAATTATATTAATTTTTTCAGTTAAAATCACTTTGGTTGATCTCCAATATCCTGAAAATCCAATATCATTGAATTGTACTTGTAAATCACCATGGACTAATGGAAACTAAAAAAATTTTACTTTGAAAAAAAATTTGATTTCGTTTTCCCAAATGGTTTCTCGTCCTAGAGGTAAATTTCCTTCTGTTGTTATGTTCGCCTATTCCATATTATCCGATCTGGGTAGAAATTATCTTTAAATAAAAAAATTAAGAAAAAATGAAATTTCAAAAGTTTTCTCTTGTAGCCGACGCCGCTAACGATTTCAGCTAAAAGAGATTCTTTTGTATAATTTTGTTGAAAGTTTTGGATTTTTTTCTTTCGTTTTGGAACAGGCGAACATAAATGCAGCAGGCAAATTTCCAAAGAGAAGGAAACCTAAGATTAGTTTTTCTTTTTATTGAAAACTTTCAAAAATTCTTCTTCAAGAAGTCTGAAAATCCTCATAGTTATAGTTTTAAATTTGGGATGACTTTATTATTTCAATACAGCATTTAGTTTTTGTTTTGTTTAATTCATTCAATATCCATAAAGAAAAATTACCATTAAAGAATATAATTCATTTAGAAAACAAATAACAATAAAGATTGTAATAATATAAAACAAATACAAAATGGAAAAATTATTAAATTAATATTAAGCTTTTTTGCGATGTTAACAATCTTTGAAATAAAAACCATAAAAAATTCAATTTTCATTTTAGTTTTCTTCTTTTGGTAGGACCTTTTGGAGGTTCGGGTTTCGCTGCAATCCTTTTCGAGGCTCTCTTGTTCACCTTTTTCACATTCCTATCGAGTCGTTCTCTAACACTTAAATTTTGATTATCGTCAGTTATATGAAGCAGTTGGCTTGATTCTGATGTAATAGCAGTGCTACTACCGTCGTCAATTTTATCATCGTCTTCTCTATCACTTGGTTCGACATCACATGTCTCTTTGAGTGTTTTAATGTTTATTTTAAAATCTCTTACTGTACCGCTGTGCAATTTCGTTGCTAGCTTTGAACCCGTTTTCTTATCAAACATGAATATAAATTTATTGAAATTTTCCATTTTCATGACAAGACTTGAAATATGACGGGTGTTTTTATTAATCTTATCTCGTGCCTTTGATCCCGTTTTATCACCATCCGGTTCACTCACAGTTCTTATGTAGGTAATTAACGAATAAATTCGCATGGCAAATGACTTTCCACAAGATTTAACTAATTTATCAAATCTAAAATTTACACACAATTGAGTACATTCATTTGATGATATAAACTCAAGTTGTATTAACTTACCCAATACTTGAAGAATCTACAGTTTTGGCTGTATTACGCAAATTTAAATGTTTCGTTAGATCGGCCAAATTTACATATAATTGCATCAATAATCTAATCAAAGTGTCCCAACTAGACCCTAATGGTATTTTACCATTCAATAGTATGTTTATCACTCGAACAATATAAATCATTTGTGCACAAATCAAATTTTCCAGCTTTATTATCGTTTTAGAACCTAAAATAATGAAATTATAAACATCAATTAATGTCCGAAGTAAACATTATATCGGTTGAAATACTTACATTCTTCACTATCTTTACTTGAAACAAATTTTAATTTCATATAATAACATTTTGCTTTCGATATAAAATAACTGATATCATCAATTTCCGAACGCAACGATGAACATAAATGAGTTATACAAGATGTGACATTTTTTCCACTAATGGCATTTATAACAGCTTCATTACTAAGATTCGTATCCTATTAAGAATTTTTAATGTTAGATCAATATAATTACTCATTCATTGAAACATTATACCTCATCATTAACTTCTAGAAGACCAATTACTTGTAATATTTGTTTAGCAATTATGTTGTAAAAATCTCCAGAGATATCAATTTTCTTTCTCAAATGAAACAACAATTTAAATACAATTCCGTATTCGTTGGCATCCATTTTGTAGTCACAGCATAATGAATACATCCACTTATATACCTAGAATAGAATCAAAAATTTAGATTTTCGAATATGCAAAATTGATAATGTTAAGTGTTACCATCAAGGTCTCTGGCTCTTCGCTCGGCAAATATTTGTAGAGTAATTCTAAACAATGAAATAGAACAACAATAATTTTTGTATTCGCGGTTTCTGGCTGTGTTTCATTTGTTTTCAAGAATTCCTTTCCAATCAAATCATGAATAACTTGAATCAATTTCATCAGACATTCTTTGCCATTTTCAGTTTCCTTTGGATATACTAAAAACATTAATAATTAGTTGAGAGAATAAAAAGTTGATCATAAATAGAACCCACGAATATTTTGTATGAAATCAAAGAATTTCCTATTGTAAAGCGTATCAGCCATTCGTAAGCTTTCGAGGAAACATTCGGCTATCATTTGTCCTGTTTTCAAATCAAATTCATCACATATTTTTTCTATTTCCGTAATGGAGCAACTGTACAATAATCTCACAACCGCTATTAAGTTGTCATACGATGTTTTACTATATTTTATTTGACGATACTTTGGTTCTGATTCCATACTACCAATTACTGACTTGGTCACAGATAGAACATAAAACAATAAATCAGGATTCCGTTTCAAAATTTCTTCATGTACACTGTCTGCGGTACTACCATTCCTAAAAATTTTACATTACAAATCGACGTTAATTTATCTAATTAACTGGACTTACTTCAAAATCACTAATAAGAGTTTCTCAATTGTGATCAAATCCCAATTATTCACAGGTTTGAATTGTATGTGTGCTGAAAATGTTGATTTCACAGTATTTTTCTTACTACTAACCAATGGCTGTAATGTTAAATGATTAACAAGAGCATTAATTTGTTTCATTAATTTATCTTACCTTCACTTGATCGACACACACGCTATGCTGATTGTATAACTTTAAAATATGTTCCTCGAACCCAGACGGTTGTAACCAAATACAATACATTATAAGCGATTCCAAAATATTAAGGTACTGATATACCAGTAACAAACTCTTACGATCAACCGTAGTTGTTACTCCAATTGTAGATAACTCAAATGTATGGATTTTTGATATTGTAATCATTATACCCTCTTCGATTAAACTAATATCTATGGAAGATAATTTTTCAGCCTTGTAGGCATAAATAGCGGCAGTAATTGTTTTTAAAATTTTCCCAACATTATCGAACTCTTCCCAGACATCATTGTTCTCATTTTGATATATCGTAGCTTCCAATTTCAAATCGAAACTCTCACCAAAAACAGATAGATATGACATGAGCTCAGATTCTAAGAACTGAATTATATGCGGAGCCAGGTGATGGTTCGTTATTACAGCTCTGTAAAGTCCTAAAGCATAGATATATAGATATTAGATATATATCATCTAATTTATATGTGAGATTACTTACCTTCGTAAAGGAATTCCTTTACTTTCATATCCTCTTTTAAACATGGCTGTAATATTTCCAATAACTCTAACGCAGTTATATCGAAACCAACAAATTGATTGTCCGTATTTCGAAATGCTACTTGAGTCATTGCTGATAATGAAAAAACGGATGATATAGAACCACTCGATTGTGATAAAGTGGATTGGGAGTTTGTTATTCCTTTTCGCGAGGTTGAATATCGTAATGCTCGCAATACAAGGCAAATGCCATAAACTCCCATTTGTCTTGTTCCTTCTTGCCTAAGATAAAACATTTTCATAAATTATTATAGTTCATATTTTAGTATTTCTTTTTTACCGCTTAGATAGAATTGCAGTTGTCATTGTTTTTATAAAATAATTATTAATGAAAACATTATCCTTCATCAATTGGATTATAAATGGCATTTTAGCCAAGGCTACATCGCCAGGAATCTGCAATAAAATCATCAATTATATTTTAACTGTTTTATATTGAATTAAAATCACTTACCATTAAGAAAAAGTCCATAATATCTTCAATATATGAACGATTTTGTGTTAGAACATTTGGTGTCTTAATACTCAGATATGTTAAACATTCAGCATACTGCGGTTCATCTTGATTAATTAATAATTTCTCTTTTAGAGCCTTTACAATTCCTGGACCATATAAATACCATCGCTTTACAAATTTCATTAGGAATTCTTGCGCCATATAATTTATTTTTGAATCTTCACATTTTAATAATGTAAACGCAAGAGAAATCATTCCTGGTATAATAGCATCAAATCCATTTCGACTAAAAATAAAAAACAGACTCAATGAAAGGAGATAACATTCATAAATTGCCAAATTTACCAATCTTCAATAAAAATATCAAAAATCATTTTCATATTAACGGCACTTCTAGTATCACTTAATAGCTCTTTACACCACATGGAATTCTTGGAAGCATTTGTTTCAAATTGTTGTCTCTCAACTATAGTCTTAATCGAATGTAGTATGCTGTATGAACTTAACCTACTAAAATCGGGATACCGATTAGCATCGCTTAAACATATTAGCGCTCCAATGAGAAAAGGGGATATAATCAATTCAGGCAGATAATTTAATTCCTAAAATAAGTACTATTAATAAGTTTCTCTTATAAGAATTGAAAAATATATACCCGTAGACTATTGGATACATCTTTCTCTGAAATTTTTCCTCCAGTGCAATCAATCAAGTGATGTAAAATAGTTGAATCTGCTTCCAATAGTTCATTTTCATCAAAATAATCTGAAATTGTTCCACATTTTGTTTTAACGAGTCTGGTTGAACGTTTACTTCGAGATTTACCAATGGAGTTAAGATTTGATGAGCACTGTCCTTGATTACTTAACCGATTCTTATAATAATTCCTATACATGTATTTATTCAAATAGATGACTGGTGTAAATAATTGGCTGGTATTTGACGCTAACGAGAACAACTGGAATGCTAGGGGAGGTAGCTACAAATAAAATAAAATGATTAAAATGAGCAAATGGTAATGGAAAACATGACACTAACATCCACAGGATTTAACATAAGAAAATGTTCAGATAATTTCTGAATAGCAAGTGATAGTTGATCTTTTGATGATTTCATACTTCTACAAAGAAATATATAAGTATTTACGTTTGGTTCATTAATTGTAAAAGATTTACTTGAACATATAAGCTAGTGAGGAAAGCGAACCAACTTCCCACTTTATCATACATATATTTTTAATCAAGTTGTCCTTATATTCTGCACCAGTCATCTTTATGCTGTTTACCCAAAGTTCATTTTTCTCCGATAGAGAATTGACAATGTCTGGAAGAAGGTCCTTCCAACTAAAATCAATATAATTTGCAAATTATAATAAAAATGCAGGAATGCGGATAAAGTTATTGTATTACACAACACATTTAGAATTGCCAGCCTTTAACATTGTCATACAGACTTCAGCAATCTCCAGGGTGTATTCGTCTTTTAAGTCTGGTAGTTCGACTATGATTCTGAATACTAAATCCTGGCTTTGTTTAATTCCCGCATCAATCTTCGCCAAGTGATTTAGTAGTCCAATAATGAGCTGAAATTAAATTTCGAGATGTTGGAATGGAAAACTGATAACAACCACTTGTTGTCACTCTAACCTTTTTCTTTTTCACAGAACCTTCTTCTGTGGATGGAATACCCTTCAGAATCCCGTCCCATAATGAATAAATTCTTGCCAAATCAAATTTATCAATTAGTAACTTCAGTAACTGAAAATGTTAATAGAATTTATGGACAAGAGTTATATCAATAAAACACTGGCTCTATACCTTTGCGTCGGATTGCTTTCCCACGAGATCCTTCAATTTATCGTACTCTTTAGAATCACCAAGAGCAATTAACTCCTTGTGGAGCTCCACTGATTTTGACATGGCACTGAACTGGTCTGATAACTATTTTACTATTAAATTTCAAATTATTATTTTCACTTTATTTTGGCAGCCGGTTCTTATCTGGTAATACCTCAGGTACAAACGTCGTTTAAAAACCCGCCACAATGTGACAAGAGTCTTGTATAAACAATATAACGATTTCTTCGATTTTCATCAGATCTCTCTGAATGAATGGTTTCTTCCTGATTCAGGTGATGCTGATACCAATTATAGATAATTTTAATAGTCTTTATGTTTCATTGAAAAAAACGAAAACATGATGACACCAAAATAAATGAGTTCTTATTTCTTATGGAGAATTGGAGACGAGTGAAAACGACTAATACGAGATGAGACGACATGAAGTGTTGAACTAACTATTTCACTACTTTAATTATTAACTTTAATTTAATTTTATTTTATTTCACCAGCCGGCTTCTGATTCTTCTGGTCCAGCAAGTTGTATTTGTCAAACGGTTAAAATTCATTCATAAAAAAATGTAAACAAAACAATGAGCGCGGTTTATTTTTTACTCCAATTTGTACTCATTAATTCAAAATATGATTAAGAGTTTCACTCTTCTGGTTCCACTATTTGACTCATAGGTGACGGTAGCAGCTCAATTAATATTCTGTATCATGAGATATTGTACAATGCGATACGAAAATCGTTGGTCTTATCTTAATTACAGTTATTATGAATGTAACATTACGAGTAATATACTTCAATAAATTATTTCAAAGGATTACTTTACTTATGAACAATTGTAATAATAATACAACAGAAATTGACAAACTTAAATTCAACTTTATTCACCTAATACATACTAAATGAGTTGTGCACCATAAATATTGCATTTGGATAATTAAACTAGCAAATCCATTAATTGCTTAATGATTCCTACATAAACTTTTGTGCGTTTAATAACTTACAGGTATAATTATCAGTTATAAATAACGATGAATCGAATAATTGGTTAGAACTCATATGTATATACTAATCTATTCACATTATTTTGTTATCAATAAATCAACTAACAATGACAAAGTACTGATTGAAAAAGTTTTCAATAAATTCACGACATCCACATCAAGGACACAATTAACAATCAACTGTATATTATAAATTTATAATCAATATTGCGGTTTCTTTCCTTGAAATGTATAAGTCATCGATTCTGCTAAGGAAATTATTCATAACGGCTTCCTTTTCCATAGAATTTAATTAGATGGTTGGTCGATTGCATAGCATTTGTCTTAAAGTGGTCACCTCTTCCCTCAATGCAATTGTTTGTGTTCGCAGAATTGCATTCTCCTGTTCCAACATTGCGGCTCGAAAGGCAATCTAAATTTAAACAACATAATGATTATTACAATTATTTTGCATAACGCAAATTGATGAACTTATTACTCTATCTTCTCTAAGTTTCCGGGCATCCCTCGACTTCTTAGCAGCCTCATTATTTCGTTTTCTTCGTTCAAAATATTTCTCATCTTTTTGATCCTCTGGTATAGGTCGTTTCTCACCTCTGTGCCTTCGATTCAAGAAGGAATTTATCGATGATGTTGGAGTCTCCGGTCCAACAGATAGCGCCGGACTTATTGCTGATAAAATTGGATAATTGAAATGTTCTGATGATTCTGTACCAGAAACAGTTGTTGTAATCACACTCTCTGATTCAGACTGACTAATAGATGGAATGAATTTTTCTTCACACAAAACACAAATAATTAATTTCAATTTAAATTCAATTCCATTTTGATTATTTTACTTGATTCTGATAGAAGAAAATTATCCGGATTTAAACTTCTTTTATGATTTTCATTAGCTGTCGTTTGTAATATTAAATCCAAATGAAGTGGTAATGCTTTCTCCTTTTGTAAAAGTGCTATATTGTAATACTTTTCTAATTCTAAATATTTAAATACACAGAATTAATTAAAATTCTTTCAAAATAATCACTGAAAACCCACCGTTTGTGTTTAAAATATTATTGTAATTTTTAATAAAATGATATGTTGAAAATGGCTCTAAATTGCTAAGGGTCGACGGTTGACTCCTGAGTAATGAAGAACCACAAATTTTATCCGTGAAAATCATTTCAAATTATTCCAAAACACTTTAGGTAATTCCTTGATGTGGTAGAGTGAATTAAATTCCAAAACGACACTCTGAACGATTACACATAAACTGAAGAAAACCATTTCGTGTCCTAAGTTTTATGAAATGCTGTCACATTTCATAATTTTCCTATAAAAATAAATGTACAGAAATGAGCATATTAAATGAGTACACGACATGTGTAACAAGCGCAACCAATGGCATAATAGAAATATTATAATGCTACCGAATAATTCCACACCTCTATTTGTGAACTGATTATTCCCACCATTGACAGGCCAACAATTTAACTCCAATTGGGGGGTGTTGGTTGCGCAAGTCATACGACATCCACCTATCAGAAATATTAGCTAATTTAAACAAGATAATTTAATTGTTTTGGCATTGTTTGATTTAAAATCAGAAAAACTTTTAATTTCTTTGCCACCTTAAGTCTCTCAAATCAATTTCAATTATTAAATAATTCTTTCTTAAAGGTATCTCGTTTTTCTGGTAAATGAAATTTATCGATCAAGACTTTGATTAGGATCTTCTGTTTGTCTCTTTATTTGTATAGTAGTTGTTTATTATTAGTTAAATATGTAATTTATATTTAGTCAATAGATGTTATTTAACTGCACAAACTGAGTGGTGAACCGAAAAGAAAATAACGAAATTGATAAATTGTTTTTATTTATATTAATAATACAATAAACATAGAAATTAAATATAGACAACAGTTAGAAATAAATCCTTCGACATAACCACCGAATGATATTATGCATGATTACCACTAATTTGCCTTACACATTGTTTTTATATTCACATTGGTTCGTGTGGGTGATCAATTGGTAAATCACAAGGTATGGAAAAATAAGTTGTTTTCCACATAAAACACAGTAGAATATAATAATAAGAATTTGGTGGTAAATTATCAATCATTATTGATAGGGACGTTAGTTGTTTTATTGTTTTTATAACTTTTGTCAGTTAAATTTGGGTATCTTGTGAACTACCCCTTACTCGCTGAAAATAAATGTAAATGATCCAAAGCACATAAATCAAACAATCTGAATATAATTTTCTTTATTCGTTACCTACTTTTTTTTTTCGGTTTCTATCAATGTTATGTTATTAAGTAAAGATTATTACAAAAGACATACATAATTCACCTTCAGGTGTCTAACTACAGTTTACGTTATGGGAATATTTTTATTGTGCAACATTTGCCACATTCCGTTTTCCATTACATTGACAGTTAATGGTATTTTGATGATTTAAAAAGAAAAAATGAATTCAAATTCGTGTTGGTTTTTTAATGGCTACACAGAATTTAGCAAATAGTTGGAATGTCCTTTGATTTTTGCCATTAAAATTCTTATGAATTGATATGTGAAGTCCTTGTCGCATCTTTGATAATACAATAGCAAAGCATTAATTAATAATTCATTGACTAATTGTTCATTAAGTGATTCATTGTATGTGTCCCGTGCGACCATTTAACCCCTTGTGATAATGTTCTATAAATTAGTGCTACCGTTCAGAGATCAAATAGGTCACTCAAAATAAATATTAATATGGAATCTACCCTTCCGTTTTTATTTTTTTTTTTTGGTATTGAAACTCTCCATTGGAACTCTCATGCAACACTTACAGACAGATAATGATTACAAGTTCTAACGCTCTTTTGTGCCACACTATTCACAGTATGTGACCCACCCCAAATGAATAATTAATTTATTAATAATTTTTTATACTGGTGACAATTTACTGCCACATTTTGATTTAATTTTTATTACATTTATATACATGTGAAACGGATGGTAATGTTTTAAGAACTGTTTTAGTGAACAGAGAGACATGTAATAAAATAATAACGAAGGCCAAAGGGGTAGTGAATAAACTACATTATCTGTACAATAATTATATGAATGAGAGACACGGTATATTAATTAAACATAACTTGATACTGCATAATGTTTGAATAATTATAATCTTGTGTGGCGTTAAAAAATGACACTAAAATCCAGATGGTTTGATTCACATCATTTACTGATACTAGGACTGATTACATACAATGAAATTAACATGAAAGACACTGATGGCCTTTCACCTCAATTCACTACAGATCGAAAGACTAGGTAAAACCATTAAATCACATCTAATTGATTACCATGAAAACTCTTACTTCTATTCGTACAATCACTCTTGAATCGATGTAAAACAAACTGTAATGAATTTTCAAAAAATTTCTATCAAAATGACTGAAACATGATTTTTTAGAAAAATTTATGAAATTTTTGAGGAGTTTACATATACAATTATTTTTCTTATTCAACGAATTTTCACATTTATTTTAATTTTCATTATAATTTGACTTCAATGAATTAGCCATAATTACCAATTTAATTTAAATATAAATTATTTGGTATCCCATCAATTGAAATAGAATCATATAAGATTTTGAACAGTTTGCAGAATATTGTGTGCTTAACGATAATATTGAGGATATTTGAGTATATGAACGCCGTTATTTGAATTAGAACGTTACCAGATTGAAATTGTGAAGAAAATTATATCGGAATTAAAATACGGAACAGGATGAATACGACTGCAAGCAATTGTTCCAGCCAAACAACAGAAAATGATATAAATCAAGCTGAATCGGATTTAAGTTCCAGTATTGCGAATCAATTGGATGAAATTGTACCGGTTGAATATTTTTCACGATTTTCATTATGCGTTCTGGAGGTTGTAAGACGTTTACAGCAACACAATTTATTTGAACGGGGTGTCGAACGGACTCATATTATTGATTATTTGAAGCATCAGTAATTATGGTTAAGCACAATCTAAAAAGAAATTTAATTAAATTCATCTTTGAAATTACAGCCAATGTCTCAGACCGTACATTGATGGTGATATAACATCGCAGGTATCTTCTGCGCTCAAGGAATTGGAGAATTACGGTTATTTATTGAAGCTAAGGAATGGTTATAAAACATTGGGACCATTCGCCAAACTGTGCTCAACGAAAACAGTTAAACAACGGCGATTGGTTTGGAAGAAATTAGAAACAAAGTTTTCCGTAAATGATAATATCCTATTGGGTATACCGCGACGTCAAAGACGTGTCCAAAGTGAGACAAATCTTCAGGCAGACGAATGTAATTGTGCAGGTACATCGCATAGTGACACTAATTTGGAATGTCCTTAGTTAACGTCTACGTGTGATGGTAAAATAATAATCATTTCGAATTTTGTATCTAATCTCCTCTGAATTTCTAATATCTTCGACACGGTAATACAGCACTACATTAAATATGAAAAAGAAAATACCATAAAACTGTTAATCAAATCCGAATTCAAATTATATCATTCATTTACTTTCTATATTAATCTTTTTTGAATCATATTTTTTAAAACCAATTTTATTTTAGTAATATTGTCCCCTCATACCCATCATTTATGTTGTGCTCATTTTGATTACATTTCTAATAAGTGATATCAGTTAGTATATATTATACAGATCAGATTGCCATTAATTTTGATATTTAGACAAAGAAATAGAATGAAATTATATTGTAATCCATTTAACTAAAACAAATATGAAAACATCAGTAATTTCATTGGTTTTCAATAAAAAAAAATCATCTATTTATTATCCACGTAAAAATAAATTCCCTTTATTTACTCTTTAATACAATTAAATATTGACATTAAACTTTCTTTTGCACCTTGCCAATAAGAAAGTGATAGCAACATTTATGCTCTAAGTAAGTATAAAGCGCTATTTAGTAATTAGTTTTGACATTATCTATACAATAGAATCTTTCTAACTTCATAATTGGGACATACTGGCTCGCATCCACAGTCATATCACCATAAAGTAAGCAAAAATTTCATAATTTACGAAGCCGCTAGTTCTGCAGCAGTCTCTTCTGGAATCGTTGGCGGTGAATGATTTTTTCCACTATTAATTGGAGGTAATTGTATCACAGGTGATTCCGAGTGACTCATTGGCTCACTGGTAACTGATACATTTGCATTGGATTGTGTTTCTAAAGGAACCGAAGGGAAATCTGGATAATTCTCTGGAATGCTTGGTTCAACTTTTTGTGGTGGTGCTAAATAATTGATTGGTATTAGTCCTGAATTAATACCGTCTACAGTTGCTAACGCCCAACCCGTATTAATCAATTTCTGTGTAACTTGAACTTCACGCGGTGCAACAGTAATTTGCTGGCCAGCGTACAAGTTTAATTCATAGCTATTCGAAGCGCGGAAACTGTATGTTGCTTGCGCTTTTATAGGATTTACCCATGTTTTTGGATCTTTAGCTGTTAATAAATCGAAAATGAAAATAAAAATTAAATAAATCAGCTGCATAAAAACAATCGATGATAACGCTTACATTGTTCTAGAGCCGAAGTTGAGACGGTTCCCATTAGTTTCATGATAAGATAGGGCGCTGCAATTATAAAGCCTAGAAAGCTTATTATAGGCCATGGTGAGGTGCGCTTAGGCGACTGAGGTCCTTGCGGTGGTGCACCATCAACCCCTTGCGCAGCAGCAAATGCTTCTGTGAATATTACTGAATTGGGATCAATTTTCGATAGACCCAAAGTCCACATAATTCTACGTAACGAGATAATAATGCAAAACGGGTTAATTATTGACCTTTATACCATCATATCATTAAAATTTAATATTCATACTTTCTGTATATCCATATAATCCATTTGAATAAAGAAAATGTTGTCAAAACTTGTCCAATAACTCCACGAATTCTACCAAAATTAGCAGCCACACCAAGTACAGCCCGAAAAGAGCTTGTGATAGCAAAGAATGTTGAATCTAACATAGCAGCAATGTGCCCGATTGTAGAAACCAATGATTCAATACTTTCAAACGCAGGTCGAGAACTCTCCTCAGCGTATTGAATGAATCTTGTCTCAGGATCCAGTGGATTTTGTGTATTGCCATAACCAAATCTGTTGTAGCTTCCCATTCCACCGTAGCTGCCATATCCCCCCATTCCATAGCCTGACATTCCATATCCACCCATTCCGTAACCTGACATTCCATAGCCACCAAGTAATCCATGGCCGTAACTTGATCCATATCCACCGAATGAGCTTTGTGCAACATTGCTTTGAATTCGCGGTGGCAGTGGAGGTGGTGGCTGTTGTGTTCTCACTGTGCCTGCTGGTGTCACCATTGAAGTGGTTCCTCCAAAAACTGTAGGCTCATTCACCATGCCATTGCTGCGAAAGTTCGGTGCTGGTGGGCCCTCCCATGATTTCAACGGTGAAGCCATTTTCACCCCGGAAAAAACGCACTCTTTCTTAACTTATTTGCTAATCGCACTTACTCACAGCGAGTATTTATGAGGTCCTAATTATTAATATTTCTACCCATCGATTTATAAACACGGAAATTGGTGAAATCTTATATTTGATAAAAAGTGACAGGATTGACAGCTAACAGCTGTTAACATTGCCGAAGAGAAAGACACGAAAGGTAATTTGATGAATCAGAATAAAAAAAAATGAATTTGTAAACAGTTTGAGAATTTTCAGTTTTTGGAACCAGACATGGAACCAGATAATATTAGAAATTTGAAGGAATGGTCACCTCAGAGCAAATTATTGAGCCGCATTCCGACAAAACTACGTAGGGGTTTCTTCATTTCTGACCTAAATTTGACTTGTGTCGATGTGGTGGCTGAATTTGTGGCCCTTGGGACGAATGGTGGACTCGTCCTTTGGTATAATCGATCTAACGGTGATGTGCAAAAACTAAATTGTGAAGTAAGAATACTATAATATGGATTCTTGATTGTGCAATAGTATAACCAACTGTCGTTTGTTTAGTTCTCCTCAAATGTTACCACGATAAAAGTGGTGTCTACCGTCGACTATATGGTGGCAGCCGGTAGTGATACCGGCCATGTAAGTATATTTCAAATACAAAAGGAACTACCACTAGACCTACAGTTAGTTACTCCGAAAAAACCGATCCAAAGGTAATTCCCATAGTTTATCTCAATTCTGAATTGTATCACCTAATAATTTCAATTTGTACTGGTTTGCAGATACACTGTACGCGGACTACACAATAGTCCAATATCTGCATTGGAATGGGCGAAGAATGGAATGAAATTGTTTAGTGCTGATAAACAAGGAGTTGTTGTTTTAACCGAATTTGAATATCATACAGTAATCAGTGGTTTAACATGCAATTGTAAATCAAATTAACCAAAATGTCTTCCAGCATATCAGTAAATCAGCCGAAATTCTAAATGAGGCATACGAAATCGCTCAAATGCGATGGTTTAAAGAAACTCTTATTATATCATCGGTATATAGAGCTCTTACTTGTACAAAACAAACAAACGGTGACTGGAAGGTAACACAGATTGGAAAATCTGATCGAAAAGTGTAAGTATTATCATCGTCATTAGTTTGTTTTTTTAAACAATTAAGCGGTCTAATGCATTACCGCGTTCTTAGCGGATCCTCTTCTTTACCTTTACCTTTGTTTATTTAAAAAATTCTACTATTTCCTAACTAAATTTTAGATTAAGTAAATTTGGTGTTACGATCAAAAAGATGGAGAATGGAGTAGATCGTATTATAACATCGAGACCTGGTTACAGATTTTGGGTGACTGATTTGAATGGTAATGTACTGCAAACAATTATCATGAAGGTAAGACTCTTTACAAGTTCCGAGTAAAATCGTATACTAACATAGGATTATTTTTAGGATATGATAACTAGAAATTGTCCTGAAGTACCACTAATTAATCCCCAAAGATGTACTAAAGAGATCATTGAAAATTTTGGACCATTGTATTTATATTTAGAAATATATCTTATCACATATTGCGATAGAACTATATTAATAATTCACCCAGAGAAAATGCAAATTATCGCAAAAATTAGTCATTTGCGTCGCATCTATGATCTTTCTGTTTGCGGTAGTGAGATTTTTGTATTGGAGGGGCCTACTTCACTAGTAAGAATAGCTACATTACCAGAAAATTTTTATTGCATAGGTATGTTTCAACATCTGTCTAAATGGCATTATTATACAAATATTTGTTGGTTTTAGCTTCTAGAATGGTTAATAATCCAGCTATGCACCGATCAGAATCATCAGCATTACCAACAAATGGTCCTATCGAGCATCACATAGAATTTGAATCAGATGAGGAGGAAGTTTTAAATGCTGAAGAATGTTTTGAACTACCACCTATTGAGAATCTAGAGTTAAAGACACCTTTGCACGCATTGGTGGGCGAACAGAATATACCAAAGAATGAAAGACTACTTTACGAAAATAGCAAGAAAGCAGAAGTTTTCGAAAGAATAAATAAACTGAAATTTGATGATTCTATTCTCTTCAAACATGGAACGAAACGAAAATCGCCAAAGCGTCAGACTTCAGCTGGATCATCTAATACAAATACTGACGTAGTGGATGAAGGAAGAGGAATAGTCGAGATTGGTCAACCGGCGGATCGAATTGATAACGATTTCACAGATAATGTGGCATCGAACAAACAAACTATAGAGCCAAACATTTCCATTTCCATATCCAACAGTGTTAGTCCAAAAGACAATGAATCCAACAAGAGGTAAATAAATATGGCTTTCTAGAATAATTGTAAGCGCACAAACTGCATCAATTACTGTATTTAATAATGTGTTATGTAATAGTGAATTCATGTACTCAACACAAACACCCACAACACTTGAGACTATGTTAAAACAGAAAGAAGAATTGTTAGCTGAAGCTTTGGAGTTGCCGCAAATAAAATTAGAGCCAAATGCAGCCAGTAGCTTTTCTAGTTTCAATACCAATGATTTGTATATGCAATATCCAATAAGGGTGGATGACACAATAGCAAATCTATCGTCTGACGATTATATTGGCGAAAATAATATCGCACATCGTCGAAAATCTATGTCTGACTATTTGTATTTTATAAAGGATGATATCAATGAAGAGAAATCCATTACTCCGGAACCGAAAATAAGTGAAGGTAGTATACCATCGGTGAAACCATTATGTGATATTATTGATATACCGGCCTTGTGGAATGTTGATAATCCATTGGCAAATGGCAATAAATTTTCTTCATTGAATGAATCTTCAGAAGAGGAACTGTGCGAAGAGGGCTGGGTAGTACTCTGATGATTTAATTCAAAGTCAAGGATGTTTTTATTTTAATTGCTTACGCTTAAACTGTATGTGATAATCTAACCGTATTGTCCAGTTATGTATAATAACCATTCCCATTTTATTCTCAGTAATGCTGTTTATTATATGTAAATACTAAATACCTTGTGTTTTTCGAGACTAACCAATTTATTGAAATAAATAATCATATCTAATGAATCCACTTAGTTTTAAGGCATTTACATTTTGGAATCCATTTTCAGTTTTGAAGAATTGAACATCCCGCTTCAATAGAACGAGCATTGACATTCGAGTCAGAAAGTGCGAATTGTTGAAAAATTTGTTCATTTGTACAAAACAAGCACAGTCTAAGGCAACAGTACTAGTCTTGTGTTATTTCAATGAATGTCAATGAAGCTACATTACCATTTCAATGAAGGTGTTAGTTCTAAACTTTCAAAAAGTACAACCGATGCAACCACAACGTACGGAAATGTTGATGTGAATGTGATTTCAGAAATCAAAATAAGTTGTTGGTTGAAAGTGCATTCGGCGAATTATTTTTAAAAAGTCTTTTTAATTAGGTTTTTTTCATGAATTATCAGTGTTTTAAACATTGAAAACCAAATCGACTCATAAGATGTGCAATTAGACGGAATCAGTGATTTTTTAACATTCATTCTCTATTAATCTCTTAGAGTTCGCTACTATTCTTGCAAAAATGACGATTCGCGTAACTGAATAAAATATAAATGGGCCAAATTTATTAAATATTACCGCATATAACATGTTACATGTTAATAAAAAAATTTGAAAATTTAAATATTCTTATAACCGTTGGTCTCGTCTTATCTCGTCTTATCTCGTATAATAGTCTAGCTCATGTCGTCTCATCTCGTATTAGTCGTTTTCACTCGTCTCCAATTCTCCATAAGAAATAAGAACTCATTTATTTTGGTGTCATCATGTTTTCGTTTTTTTCAATGAAACGTAAAGACAATTAAAATACCTAAATAGTGGTATCAGCATCACCTGATTCAGGAAGAAATCAATCATATCAGAGAGAGTGATGAAAATCGAAGAAATCGTTATATTGTAAATGGCAATCGTATCATTCAAGACTTCAAGCGCATATTTCTCACATATATATGTCATGCAGTTACACACAATAATAATTATTCACATCTAACCACCGCTCGTCCCATCCC
>JXOR01000169.1:0-18256 GCA_001014335.1 Coboldia fuscipes
CCATGTCCAGTATAAGTAATATACTATTGTCATATGATTTTAATTTATGTATTCTTTATGGACATACCGTATAATTTCTTTAATAAATTACAACTAATTAGTGTGCAACTGAATGAAAAGAAAAAAATGTGTGCATAAATGAATACAACAGCATTGGTATCGTATTTTGAGCATAAGTAATGTTTAAGAGAGTTGAATACACATTTTGATATTTTATTGTGTTGATGTTATTATGTAATGCGCATAGTCACGGCTTGTTAGGATGGATTAACGATCATAATGAATCTTAATCGGATTTAAAAAAGTAAATGGAATACAGTAAAGAGATTAATTTTATTTTAATTATTTATCCAAATATGTTTGGTGTCTGTGTGAAAATAGCAGAAGATTCCAATGTAATTGAGTTATAATCGAATAGAATCACTGATTTTGGACTGTGAATAGTAACATCATATCTATGCATCCTGTATGTTCAATTGATGACGGTTTCATTTATTTTTCAAAATTGTAATATTCAATGAACATACAAAGACTAATCACTTTAGGTGTGTTCATGACTCATTGGTGATCCTATTCATTTATCATTTCATTTAATATCATTTTGGATTATACATAAAATCACTTTTTATAGTTTACAATTACGTTAACGTACGTTAAATTAAATTAAAATTATTCATTTTGAATCAAATGGGAATGAGATGGGAAGAAAAAAAAACGAAGTTTTAATTCTGATTCAGTTTTAATGGGTAACAAAAACATTTTAATAATGTATAACACGTACGTGAACATTACATATCATTTAACACTTTATGAGAGAAATATGTACCTTTATGTTTCTTTATTTGAATTTAGTGTTTTTTGGTTCTTTTATAGCCAAAAAAATATAGTCTTCGTGTTCACTATGGTCATTTAACTTTGATTTTCTCTCTTCAATTGAATAAGGAATATTAACGAAACAATGACTCTGTGAATATTTCAATATGGATGGTTTTTGAGTTAAATTGTATTTAGTAGTTTTAATGCATAATCAAAACTAAAGGTAAACAAAAACTAACCATTAATTATGGTGTTAATAAAGTATTTAATTTGAATTCAAATGTTTAAGATCCATTACATGAAACGTCTCATGGGATTTTGTGTTCTGTTTTATACCATTGGTATTTCTTTATGAATCGAGTAATTGTTTCTAAAACATTATCGCATTGAACATTATCTCTATCCATCAGTGTAGCATAGAATAGATTATCTATGTTTGTTGGTATACCTTTACTAAGAATCATGTTGTTGAACAAATGCTATTAAAGTGTATCAACCTGTATGAGAGGTTAATAAAACAACTCATTAACTAATTGCAATAAAGAGATACAATTCTCCTTTTTATTTCTCTAGCGTTTAGTTATTGATGATCAATAAGAAACTACTTGTTCATCAACATTTGACTGATACAAGACAATCATTGCCATTTAGTAAAAACTGTAAACGATTTTGATGAGTTTATTAAGTTAAAAAGAGTATTAAATTCAATTGAATTGAATTTGCTACCTTTGCAGTGGCATTGGTAACAAATACTGAATTCCCATTGAATAAATTTAAAACAACTAAAATTCAAATAAAAACGAATAAAACAGAAGAATTAATAAAAATTCAATAAGATTGACATACATAATAAATATAATATTTTAACATTTGTAAACCATCATAATTTTCGCATAATTTACCATCAAAATAAATGTGATTTATTAAGAACATCAATAATTTTTGTGTTTTTTTTTTTTTTTTTTAAATAACAATTCTGTTTATTTTTATTATGATTCGATATAAAAATAAAACTTCAATGGAAAGGTGATTGATAAGTATTGATTAACATACTGGTTGGATAGTTACATGACAATAATAACTTGGATGATGATGTGCGGTAACCATGAAAGTCTTGAAACAGAAGCTCCAAATATGGAGAGCATTATATGTATTCTTTCGGTTATGGGGGACGAAAAACACGATTGAAATGTCCAATTTATGAATTTTTTTTTTTTTATTCTTTTTTTCATTTCATATGATTGAGAAAAATATGAATTATGATAACTGAATGTCATCATTCCTTTTAACGATACCGATGTAACACAGAGGAAAATATAAAAATTTATTTCGATCATGTCATTTAACAAGTTTGACTGTGTCTTGTTCATAATCAAACAGAATATGATTATTGAATTTAATGATAGCTGATGTTGGCTGAACAGTTTATTAAAGATTCATTAGGTATTTAACATTATATTGTTTCAATGGTACGGTGTGTCATAAGAACTTGAGATGTCCAATAAATGAGACACACACTGTTGTTGTTCCTTTTTTGATGATAGTCAGAGAGAAAGAACCTTAAAAAGTCTTAAGGAGGCGAAATATGTATAAAAAAAACTCAGAGGTTACCTGTCCTGTTTAGAGGATAGACGATGAACCAGAACTGAAATCAAATGACTTAAGATATACAACAAGACATATACCGATTCAAAGCCATTTATTTTTATGTGTTTCCTGTCTAGAACATTTTTATATTGATTAATAAAATTTTATTTGTTTTAAACAAATAGCATTGAGGCAGTATCTTCTGTTGTATTTAAAATTGTGTAATATATGATTTTAGTGACGTTAAAAGATTATAACCGGTACATTATAAAACATAACTATTTGGTACGCATAATTAAAATGAATATTGATGATATTTATAAAACAATTCAATATGAAACGGTGTTGCGGTATATCAAAAATTGAAAATAAACAACAAAAGAATCAGAAAAGGTGATGTTACTGATTGAATACCAAATATACAATATTGGATATTAAAATGGTATCTTAAATGAAACATATTGCGGTATTGATGAAATAAAAGTTTTTGTTACTATTTTAAATGACATGCTAACATGCACTTATTAGACCGCGTTGATTAGGTGAGAGACTGAGAGAGAGAGAACCCACCTTGTGATTGTTAATCCATTTGGATTGTTAGAAATTGAGTGTTAATTATATAACAAGCGTTAAAAAATAACACCGGGCGACCAAAGGATTGTTATGTTGTTTTTCCGTTTTATACGTTTAAGACATTGTAGTGTCATAGATCAATAAAATATCATCTTGTTTACCTGATCACATATCGTGAATGATTAGTTAGTATCAATTAGATCAAGTGTTGTTTTATAATCAAGTTAATAAAAAGTCAGACGATCTTATGATTGTCTCGTTGTCTCCAAACTAGTGATTGGGTCATAAGCCATAAGATTTGTTTTGAGTACTGAAAATAAAAGACAATAACGGAAATTCCAAGACGTGTGGGATATGAGAAAATAAATTAAAAATTTTTTTGTTTTTCTTTTTATGATATCATATTATCTGTATTATTGCAACTAGACGTGTTATTTTTGTTTATTTAACATAATTATGCTGTTTCATTTATTCTTTTTTTTTTTTTTTTTTTTATAATAATTAATTTTAAATCTTATCATAATTATCATATAAATTATTATAATGCATAGTATTTTGTTGTGGAGATAGAGAGGAAGAAGAGGGTGAATAAGGAGTTTGTGGTTCTCTTATCGTTTTCATTATTATACACTAAACGTTTTTTTTTTTAAGGTGAAAGTTATGCTTTTCCATGGTGGAAAATGAAATTTTGTTTCAAATCATTTAAGTGTTGGGAAAATGGAAAAATCAATTGATTGTGTGTGTGTGCCTATGATCGAAACTATTATGTACATTAAGACAACAAATAAGAAACATTTAGTGTTTTTTTAACTCTTCTATCTCTCTCACTGGGTTACTGTAATAATTTTATTATCTTGTGTCCAATTTATTTAGAATGAATGTGAGTGTTTATGATACTTTTGTTTTTTCTGATTTGTTCATAATTGGGATACAATATTCTGTTTAAATTACATTGGAACAAAATAGTAAAATTAATAGACTTAAAATAATATAAATTTTAATTAAAATTAATTATACAGAATTGTTTCTAAAGTGCTTTTAAATCGCAGGAACATCATAAATAACTAAATAACTTTTTTATTATTCTTGTTTTACTTAACAAAATGGCATGATGCTGATATGTGATTTGTATGTTTTTATGATCTTTTACTTTATTTCAATTGATTTTTTTAGGGGATTTTTTATTAGAAATTTATAATCAATGGTTAAGATTCTAACGAGATGAACAAAATTTTTGTTTAAAATTCGTGCCAAATTGTTTGAATTTTATCATGTTTCGTTTGTGCTCGAAAGATAGTGAGACTTTTATAAATTAAATATCAATATTTTCGTTGATTTTCTATGAATTTTGTTTATAAATAATTTCAATTGTATTGAAAAGGGGAAGGTTGATGATTGATGGTGTGGTAAAAACATTTAATTAAAAATTGAAAAAATATTATCTACATAATTCAATTACAATTATCATATGTAACTCTAACTCGTATCAGATACATTGTAATATATTAAGTCTATGTTACTTTCATGGTATTTCAATTTTATCATTATTACATAATCATAGTTTAATGTTTATTTAATTTAATTCAATGTTTTTTTTTTTCTTCATTTTTCTTTTTTTTGTTGTTTAAATGGTTTTTCCTTGTCTGTTATGATAATATTTCATTAAAGTTCATCATGATTCTATGTGCTTATCATTAAATTATACAACATACGTTCTAGGCAATATCACATACATCCACTATTTAGTTATTTACATTATCTTTATAATTACATTAATTCATCTTAACGTGTTTTCTTTCTTTTTTTTGTTTTCTTTCTTTTTTTTTTATTTGAATTTTTTGCTTGAAAAAAAGAGAAGAAAATAAGTTTCAATATACTCTGTTTTGGTGTGTATTTTACGCTGTAACATTAATCTGGCCCACCCATCATTCAAAGTATTTCATTATCATTTGAATCAATCGCAGTTAGATCAATTTCATTTAATTTCTAATTAAATGAACATCATAAGTTGTGTAGTGTAGCAGATTTGTTATAATTCGTTTGATATCTAATTCTTTCACGGATCTATGATTTATGAATTAGCTACACTTATTTAACACTGCCAAAAATGTGAAGTTAAATTATGTTTAACTTCTGTTATGAACCCGTCAGTTTTAACTATCAACTATCAAATCCATGGTCTTATGTTTTTTAGCGATTTTAAACTCATTTACCCTGATTTATTGTATTTTTAATTTAACTTTATTCCATTTACCAACCGAACTTTTTGCCATTTTATTTTCATTTTAACATTTATACTTCAGCATCAAAATGTTATCGTTTTAATCCTTTATCAACTAACACTAATTTTCTAAAAGAAAAAACAAATAAACAAACAAACTGTTTTCATAATTTGTTAATTCTGTTCATCGTCATTGTATTCTTTTAGTTTATTCATTTTTCTTGTTAATTCGCATTTTACAAATATGAAATAAATCACATATAAATTATTGTCCGAAATATAAGAATTAAATATTATAAATCTTAATTACATGTTGTGGTTCCAGTTGATGGATTTACCGTGTGGCGGGAAAAGGGAGTACTGTAGTTTGTTTCTTTTTGCTAATCCATTCACATTATGAATTTCGTATTCTTTTATCTCTAATTAACTTTTAATGATTGTTAGTTAATGTTCATCGGTCGTTTCTAAACAATTTTGAATTGCTTTTTGGGAGGGTAGAGAAGAAGTTTCTTATTCTGGTATTTTTGACTGAAGAAATAATGTAAATTTCCACATCTTTATCGCTTGTCTAGGTTTGGTTACTATTATATTATACATCAATTGGTTTCTTATTAACGTTTACAACTAAAGATCAAGATGTGCTTAAGTATAATGGTCAGGGTGATGCATTCGCTGCTGCATGTCGATTATCGGCAGCCGATTGTTGTAGTCTATCGTGGCCATGCAACAGTGTCGGTGTTGTATTTTCAGGCCGTGATGATGTACTTGAGGCTGATGGTGATGCACCAGGTTGTGACACCAATCCACTTGATGGATTATTATTGCTATTATTATTATTGTTGTGGGTTGTTAAACTAAGGGGTGCAAATGGTTGACCAATACCACCGCCACCACTTGATTCCGTTACAGCTTTTGTAATTACCGATGATAATGGATGCATGGTAGCAGCTAAACCATTATGGGCAGCCAATGCACGTTGATATGATTCAAAGAATGCGTAATCCGGTGGACCGACAGGTAAATGTGATGCACCTGGTGGCCCATTAAAATTACGATAAATATGTTCTGGTTTCAAATCGCCATGCTTAAAGTCCGGTTTTAGATAATGTGGATATGGTAAACGATTTGCCAATGGTGATATTATCTTACCCGGTCCGGACGTTTGATATAAATTTAACGGATGCTGTTGATGATGATGATGATGCCGTGACTCATGTGATTCTTTCTCCTCTTTACTAGCTGCCATATCAGCCAATGACCAGATACGTGGTTTACTGCTCACATTTGGATTCGTACTACCGCCTGGTGTATGTTTCATGTCTAATGGTGAACCAATTGTTGGACGATATAATGCGGCTGGATGATATAATGGATAACCGCCACCCGGTTTATTACATAATATATCTGGTGAACTGCTACCAGGTCGTGATTCGCCTAATCGTTGGGCATGTTTATCACCATCTTCACTAGATGCTGTTCCCGAGTCTTTTGATTCTATAATATCGTGATCAATTTGTGAAGCGAAGACAATGGAAAAGAAAGAAAATATATCTGGTTAGTAAAACTAATCAACAGAGTCAATTCATATCATAAATCATATTCAACTAAAAAATTTTCTAATTCAAATGTTGTTGACACATTTCGATTTATGGAGATAGAAAAATTAAACACGGTGGATTTTATGAATTATCCAACCGATAAAATTGGTACTTGATTGTAATGGAGAGTGTGAGAAATAATAAATGATTTGAATATAAGGAAAACTTACCAAGCATATCTTTTCCATCGTTACTTTTATTATCATCATCGTCGTCATCATCTAAGATATTGGCATCATCATCATCGACACGGTTCTTTGGTTCCCAAGTCATTTTATTTTCTTTCTTTAATCGTCTCCGTGCGTTGGCGAACCACGTTGATACCTGTGTTAGTGTCATTTTCGTGATAATTGCTAACATAATTTTTTCACCCTTCGTTGGATATGGATTCTTTTTATGTTCATTAAGCCATTGTTTTAAAATACTAGTTGTTTCACGGGTTGCATTTTTACGGCGGGCACCATTTAATTCAACACCATAACTATAAGAAATAGAAAAATTGAGAAAAATTATTAGTTTTATATTAATTAAGAAGTTAATCATTGATTTAGTTTTGTTAAAAATTCATTAAACTTAAATGATGTGTAATGAAGTTTTAAATTAGATTCTTGATTGGGTTGGGCCTCTTCTCACATTTCATTTGTATGTAATAAAAATTATAAAGAATCAAGGTGACCATTGCATCATAATGGCCATTATATGAAGTATTCATTAATGAAATATGACACCACATAATCACCACGCAAAGTACTAAACAAATGGCCACATGAACCAACAAATAATGTGGTAAAATATACTTCCATTACATCGTATAACATGAATTTCTATTATAATTTTGATTTTGTTTTTTTTTTCTGTATTTAATAAAATTGAAACAGAACCAGAATGGCTGTTTGAAATATAAAAAAAAAAGAATTGTAATTATATGAACGTTATATTTTACTCCCATAATCAAACATTAGTGGTTGAAGTTGGAACGAAAACAGAGAAAAAAAATGAAATTAACAATGGCCGAATACCAATTTTATTCAGTGGTTTTAAGGTGGCAAAAGTGGCTACCTTTTTTTTGCTGCTAGTCACTGATTCCATCATATTAAAAATTTCGTAGCCATTTAATGGAATAAAATACATCGTGTGTACTCCATGTGGTCACCACTTACTGTGATTTTTGTTCATTATTTTTTTCCCTTATTTTTGTGTTTTTAAATTTTGTTGACGATAGTAACACTTGTGTAATGGTTAATCTGGTCACAACAAAAATTAAATCCGATTCACATTTCTATATCAAAAATGAGGTTTTTTTTGTTATGATCCAACAATGCAATGATTTAAGTTCATTAAACAAACGGTGGACAAAAAAAAAAAAGAGAATAAATGAGACCCCATATGGGATTGTTTTAATTCAAACCAACCCCACCCACCCAATAGAGTAATGTAACATGAGGATTCATACAAAATGAAACTGTAGTTCTTTTATTTGGTTGCTGCTTTGTTATAATTATGTTTAACGTAATGTTAGCGAAGATTAATTAATCATTGTACAATGTTTATATTCGTGTTACCACAGCTGGAGTTTTAGTTTTAGTTCATTTATTTTTTGTTTCTTTACCATTTTTGGTCAAATACAAATTTGTTATTTATTATAATGGTAACTGTAAGAGACTCACGCGACTCTTCTATTTTATATTGAATTGAATTTAAAGGTAACTTAACACAACACTATAATATGAATCAAGTAGCGTATAAATTGCGTGGGTATTAACATTTTCTTTATTCATTCATCTATATTATGTTTCAACGGAATATTTGTATTATTTTTTACTTTTATTTTATTGAAACCGTAGTAACCGATTACCGGTTGTATGACAACAGAGATATAGAAAGGTGAAACGCAGAAGTTAATTTTTAGTAGTTATCTATTGCAAATTAATCTTAGATAATGTTTATTATTTGTCGACATGAACACACACATTCAGTTGTGTTATTGAAACTAAAGAAAAACTATGCGTTTTTATTAAGGTGTTTACGCAAAACAAAAATGAAGATTAATCTTATACAATTTCAGTATGCGTATAGTGGTCAAATTACATGATGAAGTAAATGAATGATATTCAAAAAAAAAACAAAAAACAAGAAGCCACTCCGCTTAACATTTGATAAGAATCATAACAGTTCTCTTATTTCATCAGCGATTGAGAAACGGAGTGAAAAGTGTCAGTCACACACCTTTATAATTAAATGAAAAATTAATGTTCATCTTGAATCAAATAAAAATAGTAAAGGTGATCTATTATGAAGTAACTGAAGAAAACTATAAATGATATTAACATAAAGTCTGGCATTTATAATAAAAAAAAAACAAAAACTTAAAGCTCATCGAATTAAATTCATCATCAATTATAATCAATCGCCACTATAGTGAGAGGTTATCGTTTTGTTTATCCGTTAGTAAGTAGATGAATGCCAATTGAAAAGATTCCCACACAATTTCTAAACGATTGAGCTTTCCATATTGATATCATAAATGGTACAATGAGATTTTTTTTTCTAATGCAACAAACACTTTGGCTAATAGTCCTTCGGAAATCCTTCAAAATTGATATGAAATAAATAATTCATAAAACATTCTTAAGTGGATACTTGGCTTTAAATTGCATCCTCTTATATTAAAGTGGTACCTCCTACCCTCCAATGTCAATTACAAAATATGGAAAATCAATTTGAATCACATCCAATGGAATAAAAAAACCAAAAAAAAAATGAAATAATGAAACCAAATTAAATATTCTCATGTTCACACGAAATCTCTCTGTCTCCATTGAATTTGTTATTAAAATGAAGCAGCAACAGAATGAACAAAAAATAAACAAAAATTTTGTTTAAAAATTGTCATAATGAAATATTCATTGATTGGATAAAGCTCAACACTTGAATTACAAATTGTTTTTATCTTCCAATACAAAATTATAAAATAAAATTTCGCGCAAAATCAATGATTTTATGTGTTACCAATAAACGCAATAAAATTTACCATCCCTCACAATGTTAATATCAATGTTGAATTTTTCGATTTTATAACATGAAAATCATTGGTAAATAAAAGTGTCGACTAATAAATTTTTAATCGTTTTAATTTTAATTTTACAAAATAAATTCGTTTTCCGTGACAATCACATTAAATTAATGTGTCTGGATAAACGCATTCCACAATTAAAATAGTTCACATAATTCACGTATTTCTTCTTTATTTGTTTCAATTGAATAAATTTTCTTGTATCATCGAAAATTTTTGGATCACATTTTTGTTTGGTATTTGGGAAAGAAAAACCCATGTGTTTGTTAATAATTGATTTATGTTAAAAGCCGCGTTATTTCAATTATACATTTTGCGTTGATTGATAGATTGTGACTCCCCCTGATTTAATAATTAATTCGTATTGAAATGCATTCAGGTAATCATCCAGTGTTACAATTTGATGGTGTTTTTTTTTTTTGTTTCGGAATAAAACAAAAATAGATACATAACACATATAATCAGAATTATAAAATATATCAAATGAAATATCATCACTTGTTTTAATCATTTGGTAAAACTGTATCGTTGTTTTTTTTGGAGGGGGGGCAATAATGAATGTTTTATAATGGTAACCGCAGAAACAAACAATAAAAAAAAAATTTGTTAATCAAATCATTTGCACAAATTGAAAATAACAGATAATTTTCTGTTGACTTTATTTCATTTTGTTTGATTCAACCATTTACATTGTATTCAATTCAATTTAATTTTCAATTAGCAAATCATTTATTTCTTCTTTTTTTTTTTTTTTTGGTTCGTTTTGTTCATTTTTATGCATCATTGCTTTTTGGTTTTGAGTTAAAATTATAAAATAATACAACAATAATTGATACTTGTTGAGAATGGGATGGATATCTGATCAGATCAATTGGTGTTTTATTTGGCCATATGATTGTACACATAATTATTGTTAATTTGTCTGGTAGTCTGTTTGGCCAGATAAAAAGGTGAGAAATAAAATTTTGTGATTTTGATCAAACGGGACTTTATGGTCATACATGGATGGATTTTATCAGCCACCATCACCCTCTCAACCAGTAATGATTATTTGTATGGAATAGGAATTGTCTGCAACATACAACTAAATAACATGGTAATTCATTCTTTTTTTTTTTTTTTAAATTCCGTTTCAAATCAATAAAGATCGAGGTGAATCTTATTGTTTCACCGTTGGTAATGCGTGTTATGGAATTTAACATTATGAAATCAATCAATTTTTTTTTTTTTTTTTAATAGAAGTTACAACAAATAATCAATGGAACACAATTCGCAATAAATGAAATAAATAATAAAAAAAAAATTATAAAGAATGTAATAATCAAGTCGTTAACTGCACGTGACAGGATGACAATCTCAATTTATTAAAATATATTAATAATTATTAGGCCATGAATGGAACGAACAAACAAAACAAAAAAAAAATTACTTTGAATCAGTTGGAAATCAACTAAACGACAATGTATGGTATTTCTCGTAATTTGCAAATCATCATACTGATCGCGAATATTTTGCATAAATTACATGTTTTTCATTATTTCTCTTTTTTTTTTTTTGTTACTTTGATTTTGTGTTTCAATAAAATTTATAATTGTTGTACTGAACTGTCGAAATTTAACACTTATTTTATGTTTAACTCATTTTTTTTTGTGTGCTCGTTTCAGGTCTGGACTGTGATTTGAATACGTTTTTATACAGTGATAGAGTAACTGTGAGTATATTTGTTAAATTAAAACATGAATATCGACATAATTAAATTGGCAACAATATTTAATCAAATAGTAATTTAATTATTGTTGTATTACATATCATTTTATTGCTTCTTTTTTTTGCGATTTTATGTTTAAGTAATTCAATAGTGTTTCTTTTAATGGATGACAAATAAAGATTAATTGTACATTATTTAAATGTGGTGTTCTCTACTGTTAAACGCACCTTGAATAAGATGATTAAAATATTCTTATCGTAAAGGAATTGAATATTACGAATACGTGAGACATTGCAAAATTGTTATATGTGTAACCTTATTGATTTGTTTTGCATAATTATCAAGAAGACATTTAGTGGATGTGCCATCCCCAATTATGGTATACATGAACCGATTTTCTATTGCAAATTATCCCTCACCCATTCTATGTATGGTGCAAAACTAATTATTATGTGATTTCTAGTAGATACAAATAAACGAAAGACACGTTCAATTTGAGTATCATGTTAATTACGAATATGACAGTAATGGTTTCTACGTTTATTATGAATATTTAACGTATTTAATTACTCGTATCATATTGGTCAAACGGACAATGATAACATTAAGAAATCACGCAAACATCATATGACCATGAAAATACCGTTTATGTTGTTATATACACTTGATATCATTCATTATCACATGATTTTGAAATAATATTAGATTTCCATTTATATAATTATTAAGTGATGATGACAAAGATCTCTCATCCTGGTCAATGACTGAACCTGTGTTTGTATTGAGTGTTGGGGCGCGAAAGAGTGATTCTTATTTTTTTTTTTCTAAAGCAGGTGGTGTGAAATTGATCTTTTTCTTTTCATGTTCATGTTATCGGGGACAATCTTTGAATAACAGACATTGAGAGAAAATAGGTCTCTCACATTCAATTGACTCACAGCTCTGACTGGTTTTCAATTGTGAAGATCTTATCAGTCTTATTTATTGAGTTCAGAAAGCATCAAATATCTTCTTTCTTATATCTGTTCATAATTTTTGTTTTGTTTCTCTTTACGAGAAAGAATAATGTAACTGTTTTGTAATTCTCTCACTTTACCTTTCTAACATGATTGTTAATGATTTCAATATCCGTTTTTAGTTATAAAGAAAAACAAAATGTTTATCTCGATTAAAATAAAATCAATGAGACATCAACATTGTTGATGATTATTAGGCCTTTGAAGCCAAATAAAATTGAGTGTTTAATGGCTGATTGTTTTCTAATAAAAATTTAACAATTAATGATGTCCCCCACAATAAATACGGTAGGCCAATCGTCATCAAAAATAAAATAAAAATAAAAATGTTTATATTTTAAATTCATAATAAGAAAATTCGAAATTAAAGATCTCTTTCAACATCATATTGATGATTATCAATGATTTTTGACAATAAAATATACAAAGTCAACCGTATGTAACTAATTAAGTGAAAGAAACTGAATGACATATAATAACTTCACCTTCATCTAATAACTTATCCAACATAAACGGATGAAATGTGAATCATAAAAATAAGTTTTTATGTAAAAACGATTAAAGACACTTTTATTATAATTTTTTGTTTTGTTTTGTTTTGTTTTTTCTTTTAGAAAATTAAGAGCAACATAGTTCATATTAATTTCATAAAAAATATTATACAGATGGTTTAATGACTACTGTATGGATTATTATTATTTATTAAAATACAAAGAAGAAGAAGAATAAAAAAAATTTATTATTTTCATATTTATGCTATAAACAGTTTATGTGAGATGAATTCATAATAAAACATTATTAAACGGAAGTTCTGGAATTATTTAATGAAAGAAATAAAAATTCAAATTGAGTGAATACTTGTGGTCACCAATTAAAGAAATAAAAAATTGATAAAGTTTCACGGAAATTTACGTTATGTTTTAATGATATTATTTCATAAAATCTATAATATTTGTTTTATTATTGTATTTTTACTTGAACCATTCAATGATATAATTTTTTTTTTGCCTTAATAAGCAAATAAATGTGGAAGAGTGAAAAAAAACAACGATTTAAAACAAACACGTTTTGATTAAATATTAAATTAAACAATTTGTTGTGAGAGAGTTTGTTTTCTTTCTTTTCATCATCATCTTTACTTCATCTTAATTCATATTACATATAAATGAATCTTTTTTTTTTTATTTTACACTAAGCCAGTTCCAATAATATATGGAATTGAATAAAAAAAATAAAATTTACACGATTTGTTATAATTCGACTCATTGATGATAAAGTAAAAATTTGCAATCATCTAATGGTGAAACAGAGTGCCACAATGCATGAAAACCAGTCAATTGATTCCATATATTGGAAATGTACATTAAAGAAAACACTCTTTTTGGATAAGATTTGTTTTTTGTTTTATACAAATTGTATGCACCATAAGTACATTGAGATGCAAACAACGTATTACTAGTTATTGCATAGACTTATGCTGGTAGTAACTGTGACAAAATAAAAAGGATCCAATTGTGTATAGATCAGCTCTAATAATAAATGAATTCAGAGAGTGATAGAGAGAGCGAAAAACTTGGTGATAGTTAAAATCCGTTATGGTATAAATTATGTATGCCAATGTGATGATATCAATTATGCTGTTTAGTGCAAATTTTTCATTTCAATTTTCTTTAAATAGACATTGTAATAACATTTGATGAGAGAACGTGAAAAAGATATTTTTTTTTTTTTTGATATTTCTAATGTTTATGGTATTGCAATTAACATTTTCACATTGAATGATTCAAATAATTAGAGAATAGTACGTGATCTATAACAAATATGATCGATTAGAGAGAGAGATCATAGTAGAGTCTATTGACGTATGTGTATATGATATGGACCAACGATTGATCTTTTAAAATGTTTCAAATAATTTATTGTCACTCGTATGCAAATAAAATACTTTTGAAATTGTCTTTTGAAGCAAATTGTAAGACAGATTATCGATGATTGATTGTGTGACTCATGTCCTTCATCACATTGTTATGATGTGACATTCATATCGTCTAGATTAAATATAAAACTAACAAATTTTTCAATTAGTTTCATTACTTGAATACTACAAATTTGTTTTTTTTTTCTGTTTTGTTCATCGTCCATTTGTGGTACATAATGTGTCAACGAATTGGTTTATTATGTTAATTGCAATTTATGCTCCTACACGGTTTTTAACTCTTTCATATTTATTTTGTTTGAACTTAAACAGAGAAGAAATAAAAAAAAAAAAACTTGATCGATTATAGTAAACGTGTCGGTTTTAAATCACTCGTTAATTACAGCATCCAAAATAAACAGAAAAATAAGAATTAAATTTTATTAATAAATGTGAAACACTTACCCATTAAAACCGTATGGTGTCATTGCATGTTCATAAGGATATGGATATCCATAAGGCCAGGATGCACCTGCTGATAGGTTTTCTTTTAACTCAAGGCCAGTCTGTAATTGGACAGAGAAAAATAATAACATAAGAAACATTGAAATTTACTAATTAGCGTTGTATTGACAATTTTTTTTTGTTTTGTTCTTTTATTTTTGATATTTCATTCCGTTTATCAGGAATCCAACAGTGAGATTACCGAAATATACAGCGAAATAAGAGAGATGAAAAAAAAAAGAAAAAGAAAACAGTTGAAAATGTTAAAAATAACACCCGAATGATGTAAATTATGCGTTGTACATTTTGTGAATTTATAGTCTTGACAAATAATGATTTATTGGTTATGTTGTTTATAGTAAGATAGCAGTAACACTAACAAATGTACTTATTTATTTGTTCCTCGTTCTTATCGGATCCGCCAAAAAATACCAAAACAATAGATTAACATAATTCATTCTCTGAACCAGAGAGAGTGAGAAGAGAAAAAAAAAATTGTGTGAAGAAAATAGGAAATACAAATTATTTTAATCAGTTCGTATTGAGTTGAATAGATAGTAAGATGATGTTAGCATCACTGGAGCATTTAGTCTAAAGAGATTCATTAAATTCCAAACTGGTCAATAGTAATGGGTAAATAGTAACATACATACAACCTGATTACATCGTAATTATTAAAACGGAACACATATTGAAATTAAATAGAAATTATTAATTAATTAAACGGTTGTTTGTTTACCATTGGTACATTAGAGTAATAAGAATGAATTAAAATTATTAAGTGTGTAATAAAGTCATGTTGTATATTGCATTTCTTCAATTAAAGTGAAATGATGTTGATTTTTTTCGTTGTATTTTATAAATAATACAAATGGCATACGTGACAAATTTAACGCAGATTCCAGTATTATCAATTTCAATTATTTTAATATAAAAAGAGACGTTTTTTTTTCTTTTGTTTCATTACAAGTTCATGCATAGTTCAATCTATGTTTATTCGATAATGATTAAATTTTATGATACGCGCGTTCTTTATTTTTAATAAAAAAACAAAAAATTAATTTAATTTGATTATTAACTCTCCCTGGCTGAATATTTTAATTCAAAACATTGATATGACTGAAGTTAATTTCAATTCATTTGAGGGGGGGCACATTTTATAATTCTTCACTGTAGGTAAAGAATTTATTATGTATGTTGTTGTTTAACTAATCAATTTTTGTGTACCAATGATATGGTTAATAATATTTTTCAACTACAAAATACTGTGCATTTTAATTGTTTACATAATTTAATTGAATTTAGTAAAAAAAAAATAAAAAAAATGAAAGAAAATTAATATGAAAACACTTAGGAATCTTTCTGGCACTGGACCATGAGGTTTAAGAGTTAATTAGTTTTGTTTTAATTGTGCCTTTTCATCACATCTTGTTGCTCTTAACAATATATATTGAAAACCTTCTAAATTTGTTATTATTAGTGGAACACTAAACTACTTATTACTGAACTATTGAATTAGTTTTTTTTTTTCTGTATTCAAATCTCCAGTTGATTTTCAACCAGAGAAATCAACAAATATAAAATAAAATAATGAATTCTTTATAAAACAAATTTTTTTTGATTCAATATGTTTTGAGTAAATGAATGAATGTCATAGTACTTAAATGATCCATGGATATGGGTATAGGCAAATAAGCATTAAAACATATTGAAATACTTCGAAGTGATCAATAATAACAATCACTTTTATGGTATAAAAATTCTTATTCTTTATTATATTAATTGTACTTTGTACCGTCGTCAAATGAAACTATTGCGCTAATACAGTAGAATATAACACCCGTGAGGACCACACGCATTTTATTATCACAGTTTATTTAAAATTAAAAACAATTATACATTTATATTTATTATATGGATTTAATGAACGTCCGGTTTACAATTTAATTTCAATACTGATTTTATTCGTCTTTAATTCAATGGATATGATTTGAACGAAATTAATAAACTTTGTATACCATAATGGAGGAACATATTGAAACATTTATGATCGAAATAAGTAGCAAATATTGAAGAATAAGAAAAAAAAAAGAATTATTAATTGGATTACATTCATAATGAAACCGATTAAGTGTGGTATTTCTACTGGAATTAAGTTTTTATTTTATTTTGGTTTTAAATTCATGATTTTTTAATGCCATCTTTGTATGAATGTGAATTGAATGGATTTTTGCATTGTGTCACGAAGTTAGTTATTGCCATATTAACGATAAAAACAGGAGTCACAATTAAAATTAATTTCTTTTAAAATTTTCACGGTTTTTATTTTTTTATTCACAATTGGGAGGAAGTAGCTCACGATCACATTGCATATTTAATATCGAATGAAAATATCATTTATTAGATACGATTCTTTGATTGTTAATTTTTATTTAAGTCATAACATGAAACAAATGGAAATACATGAGTAGTTTGATATCAAAAAGTATTTTTGGCGTTTAGTGTCAATTCGTTATTGAACATTATGAATTGTTAGGAAAACCGGCGGCTCATTTGGTGTGAATAAAATATGACAAGACGACAATACAGGTTGCTCTGTAAATTATAATGAAACAATTCAATTTTGCCATTTCTTTATTTTAGCATATCGATATTATGATCAAATAAAAAGTTTACTTAATTGTATTGGAAAACAGAAAATGACAAACCGTCTTACATATGAATATCAACTTCCGGCATATTTAAAATCAAAATCAAATTGATTTCAATGTTGATGACCAAAAAAAAAAAAATAAGAAAATAAATTATTTAATAAATTTTAGTGTATTTGCTAGTGTGTCTGATCTATTGGAATTTTTAATGTTGTGGACTTTGTATCTTCTTTATTTTTTTTTTATTTGGTTCGTTCGATTCGACAAATTAGGCGCCGTTAAACAATACACATGTATTTCAACAGTGAATAATCATATGTTATGCATGATTGTCATTTTAATAACATAATAATGTAATGTTAGCTTATCAACTGTAATTCAACAAGCGTTTAACATTTTATGTGTTCAGTGGTTTTTTATTGTTGTTGTTATTTTGGCATATTTTAAATAAAAATATAATCATTAGTTGTATATTTTCCACAAAGTCTTGACGACATCGAATCAAAAAAACCACACACAGTGTTCATAGTTGAATGGGTTTGATTAACTCCAATGGGTTATAATGGGGAATTGCCCCCCCCCCCCCCCCCCCCC
>JXOR01000169.1:18429-70705 GCA_001014335.1 Coboldia fuscipes
TGGTTGGTATTAATCAACGGTCAGTTATCGATTGATAGCAAACGAGACAAATAAAAATTAAATGAATTTAATGATTCTGTCCTCTATAGTTGATATTCTCTCTTTTGTATTATCGCTTTATGTGATTGTAACATGCTTAATAATTTTTACATTATGTCTTGTCAAAGTCGCCATATCAATAATAATGGCATATAAAATAAGGCATCAAGAGTTCAAAACATGAAAATAATTAGCTTAATAAATGTCTATGATTACATTTAATTTTAATTTAAATGCCATACTAAAGTGATTCTTTTGTTGACCTCTTGTCAGTTATACTTTGCTAACAAATTCAAGACTTTTTTTTGTTGTTATTATTCAGTGTTTTTTGTTAATGTGAAACGTAATCATTTGTGTTATTTAAAAGAAATAAAGACAACGAGAAAATTAATGGACAACAATATTCTCAAGTAATGAAATGAGGTGGCATCGCGAATATTTTTTTTTTTTAATTTTAGCTGATAACAACTAAAAGCGATTTAAGTTAGTCGCCTACAATATTTATTATTATCAGTTTGGCTTGTTTGTACATTTAAAATGACATGAATTTTCATTGTTTTATAATAAATAGAGGAGAATATGATCATAAAGTGATATATTCTTATGTGAACCATAAAATAGAATTAAATCATGTTTTACTCAATGTCTTATCAATTATCGGTAGAAGAATTATCAATTATATTGAAATAAATATGTTTTAAAATTTTTCATAGGAAACTCATTGGGAATTCAGTTGACATTATACGTATGGTTGTTAACAAAATTTAATATTATGATGTTTGTGTTACCACTGATAATTTAAAACACTGAACTACATTAATAATATAATTAATTTTTTTTGTTAATTAAATTAATTTACAAAAATAGATTGATTCACAATCAAATTGATGAAAACAAATGAATTTTGAAATGAAACTGTTCAATTGTAGGTGGTATGGTATTGAATGGCATCTATCGTTTTATAATGTAAATAATTTCCTTATCAATTTAGCAAAATCGAATTGAACTCAAAAGGCGTTAAGTTCACAATAACTTTTTATTAAAAAATCAAATTAAAATGGTTGACAAACATTGGAACAGTAGCACAATGAATTAGTAGGAAACAATATTAAATAAACTGATACGTAATTGTTTGACACGAAACAGAAAACATCTAAATAAATTGCATGTTAATGACGACGTTAATTCATTGCATACAATTTCTCTGTTATTTTACATATAAAAGTTACGAATAATTTAAAATTATCAGCTGGTATGGTATGAACAGAGATAAAATTTGTCTTTTCTTTTATTGATCTTAGCTGATGATTATTCAATAGTTTTCTGTTGTTCTTTTCATTTAATATAATTGCACCTGTCCTTACGTTTTTAATTCTTTCTTTTGGGTGACGTTTTTCACCATTTCATACACGTTCTATTCTATTGAATTGATCAATGTTATTTTTAATGAAAGAAAAAGAGAAAATTTATGTTTATGGTTTTCCTTTATTGCTATTGAAATTGAAAATATTATGATAACTACCGTTTGGTTACCAAAAGAGAATGATATTAATCGGTGAATTTGAAATGTGTTTAACTGGAATTTGATGAATGTACTTAAAGACATACTTAATGCACCATTCTTTTACGATATTCTTGTGTGTTTATTCAGAGAAGAAAGACAGAGAGAGAAAGAGATCCAAAACAACTGGCTCTTTGGTCATTTCACATTATTATTTATTTTTTGTTAAGCAAAAGAGATATACACTAGTGTGCCACCGATAAAATAACTTGAATGCGCTCCATGTAATCGTCTTGTAATTTATAAGACAAGATCACGGTAACTTGTCTCTATTGTAACGTGTTTTAGAACTATACGGCAGTTGTTTAACATTTCAAACGTATAAATTGTTAGAATGTAATAAATGGAAGTTTATATCGATTTTATTGTATTGTATATGGAATTGAAATAATCTAAATATTTTAATGCAATTGAATTAGCACATTAATAGTCTTAACATTGTTTGTATGAACACTGAAAAGAACTTAATGCCCCGTTTGTTGATGATGGAGTCCAAAATTGTGATATAGAGTAAAACTATGCTAATACAATTATCTGTTTTCTGTGTGGCGGCGTTCTATTACATGATACCATTATTACATTAAGAGTTTTATGTTACATTTCTTCGCATATTTAGTTGTGTTTTTTTTTTCTTTTCCGCTTTGAGCTCCATGTAATTCGTATTGAATTCAAGAAGGCAATCAGTTTTCACTTAAAATACACAAATATCCCCTCATTATGTCTTATTATCCGTACAATACATTGAATGTAAGCAAAATAAACATCTATAATTTCATACCTTTTATACAAGAATTGTGAATATGATGAATATTAATAAGGAAAATATTAAGAAATACCAATATGTACTTGATATAGAAAAATTACAATATGCGCCACTTGATGAAGTATAAAAAATTCCAACAAGTTCTTTATCGGTTTTGTTTTTATTGTAAATATGAAGAAAAACAAAAAAAAAAAAAAAGAAAAATAATCACAATTAATGAAAAATCTCCTTCCAAGTAGTTGCAAAATTCTTTTAACTAAAAATGTAAAAGATTTATTTTCATTTGGAGCTTTTTTTTTTTTTCTTGTATTCGGTATAGCTCAGGGAGTTGAAATACTCATATCCAATGTTTATGTACAACAGAAGAATTTGTCTGAAATAACATATTTGTACTTCTTAAATTACTTTTAAACATGTCCTCATTAAAATATTTACACTCTCAAAAACATAATGATCGTATTACATGGCATTTAATTTCAAGTTATTAAAATACTTAAATCATTAATGTTTCATTAGTGTTGTTGTTGTTTGGTTTTTTTTTTTTTGTAAGTTATGGACTCGCGGAATATTCGTCAATGTTTATACAACTCTAATTGAGTCTTAGTGAAAATTAATTCTTTTTTAGTAATTTCAAGATGGGTGAACACATAATTTTTTTGTTTTAAAATATTCGCACCATTGATATGTTGAAAATCAATTGAAAAGAAAAAACAGAATTGAAATTATGATTATTGTTATGGTTTTACATTGGAATTTTCGTTAGAGATATTGATTTCTCTTCTCTAAACATATGAGATTGGTATTGTATAAACAATCCATTAAAATTGATCACGATTAGTAACAATAGACGTTTGGTAACAGTTTAGTTTGAGATTCGATTTGTTTATAATGCATATTTTCAATTAGAGCTCTTCGAAAATTAATGAGTTTTATTTTCTTTTTGTCATAACTGAATGTATGATCTTTACCAGTTTAAGACAAACGATGTTTTTATCAATTAAATTTATCCACATAAGGATACATATTTGTCGTTTTATTAAACAAAATATTGCTTATGCTAATTTAGTCACTCGTAATGCAATTAATTTTCTAATAAACTTTTTGTTATTCCGTTTAATGTTTCTCCGTTGACGACAAATATTTGCACATCTTTCATAACTTGTGGTTTATATAATTAAATCTTTTGTTAAACAATGTTACAATAATGTACTGTATTTAATCTACTGTGAAAAGGGGAGAAAACTGTTTGAATACAATTGCAATGTTTGTGTTCACACAGCAGGATAACAGGAACTGTAACTTCATCTGCATGTAACGCGCCTCTTATTAACATATCCTTTTGGCCAATGTAACTAGCAAATACGTTAAAGATAATCGATCATTTCAACAAGACGAAAAGATCGCTTTTAGTTATACATAATCAATGGGTTACGGTTTTGGGCTGCCGTTATTCTCTTGTCTTACAATCCGTTTTTGTTACACTTCTTGTCTCCAACTGTGTGCAACATTACTTGTCCATGTACACGCAGAATATATGGTACATGAGATTAACCGGCCAACGGATGCTGTGCCATAACTAAATAATACATTCTTTTTCTGTTTTTTCTCTATCATCTTACACAATCCTTCGGTTAGTCAATACAAGATACTATGGATTTAAATTAGATACGGTTGTCTTATTTCACAGGAAAAAAAATAATATTAAATTATTCATGTAAATCGTACAGGGAACCCAAAAAAAAAATGAAAAAGAACATTTAGCATAATTTAGTGATTTTTCATATTTCAAATAATACAAATAAAACTGCAAGAGATTTTTATAAGAAATTGTTTTCTTTACAACGTATGAAAGAACGGCGGTTACATGAATTATTTCGAGGAAGCTTTCAATTGATTCAATTTCTTGTTAATAAACAATATCAAGATGTATATGGTAAAAAAGAGAAAAAATCACACGTAGTGCACTGAGAGATGATAACTTTTCATGTCCATTTCATAACTACCAATATTTCATAACTATTATTATGTTATCAGGGCATCATCACTCTCTTTTCTTGTTGTGTTTATATTGTGAACCATTCGTTGGAAAAACATCAGTTGAAAATGGTATGTTTTCATTAGTCCGAATATGAAGAATAATTTTTAAACAATTGCATAAAGAAAAACCGGTCAGCATGATTCAATTGAGAATTTGTACATTTGTAAAACTTAACACAATATCTTTTGAATTTTGATAATGAAAAAAAAATAATAAAAATAAAATGAAAATCACCATTCATAAACAGCAGGGATTTATGTTGAACGAACAAAAAAGTATTGAAACATTAAAATGTAATTCTCATGTATGCAAAACAGTACTGAATCACATAAATTAAATGAAAATGTTTCTACTGAAAAGTAGACGAAATTTTCCAATAATTTCATTATATTTTCTTGTTGTACACTGAATGTATTTAGTTTAATGGTGAACTTTTATACAATTGAATCACTTTGCAATTGTACAGTGCAACATAAATTGTGCCTTTTCGTCTGTTTTTTTTTCGATTTGAATTAAAATTCAATGAATTGATCCACCTTTTTCAATGCAAAAAATTCAATTTAAAATTATCGAAGTCTTTGCCGTTCAATTCATTGCAATTGTCAATAGAAAAAAAAATGAAATCAATGATATGCGGGGTGGTTGGTTTTGAAGCCATGATAATGTTGTCATTTAACTAAAAATACGGAAATTATTGTTTAGAATGCCACAGAAGATTTCAACTCTGTGACTTTCAGATGATGTGATTTTGTCGATGTCGGATGTTGGCTGTAACATTTTGTTTGTATAACATATCGGGGTTGTGTTCCCAATAGCAATACCAGAAATCAGTAACTCCATCATTTGTGGAATATGGGGGAGTCGGGTGGTAGTGCTATCTGCATTAAATTTCCATTGAAACGAATGTTACCACATCAGAATTGAAAATTTTTGCTTCAACATACTTTAGTATGGGCAATGTGGAGAACATGGCGGGCGATATGATAGTACACCCATTGAGATACAGAATTCGAGTAAGAGATATTGGTCTTTTTGCATCATCCACTATATGGTAATGAACCACAATGAAACATACATAAAACTAAATACAAATAATGTTCGCCTTTTGTTATGTTTTTGGTGACATTGGTTTATGTAAAACATACGACACCCATGTTGATACTATACATTTGATAGCAAAAATTTTATATTCAGTGATTGTATGTGGAAAAAGCTAAATGAAAGTTAAATTGGGACACATGTATTTTCCTTGCCACATTACTAACTGATCTCAAACAATGTAATATTCTCCCATACAGTGGGGATCCATTCTCAATAGAGACATTAAACCATTGAATGGATATATCTCTAATACAAAATACACTAAACCGAATACATATTTCATAGATGTTTTATATCGAATTAAACATAACCAAATTTTACACACATTTCATGGTAGAAAATTTTCCAATTTTCCAAACAATTGAAATTGGTTTGGGTGAATTTTGTTACAGAAACGAATGAAACATTTATAACTGGTGTAACAGTCGGCCACAGAAGACAGTACGCATAGAGAAGAACGGATATTTGTGCCATAGATAAATATACAGACTGAATTTGTACACGATATTAATTATATGATGGAACATTTGGTTATGCAATTCATGTACAAATAGAAACAATTAATTCCCTGATTGAATCAACAGATTTTCCAATAATTGAATTGTGAAAATTTGAGAAACAGTTTTCTTTTAATTTTATTATGACTTACCAAATTTGGATAAAAATGTGCTGCTGCTGCTGCTTGATCACTACCAACGCCTGGTAAATAAGCAGCCGGTGGTAATCCTTCTCCATAAGCTGAATTATACATAGATAATGGCATCCCACCATGTCCAATAATACTTGCATGGGCTAATCGTTGATAGTTAAGCATCTGTTCATGTTGGCATGAGCATATCGTTTGTCCAGTAGCTGGATCTGTATAGACAGGACGTCCTGTTTCACAGCATCTGTTTCCTGTTGGTGGTGCTGAACCACCAGAGCATGGTGGTGATGTACTACGGGCACCCGACGGTATTGCTGATGTTACAGCCATTGAAACTGGTGGTGGTGAAGATGTCTGTGATGTATTCTATAAATAATCAAATAATAATTTCGATTAATCAATAAAAACAATTAACAGAAAATAAATTCAATTAATCTATTGGTCATGAAAATTAATTAATTAATTAGAATAATAAATGTGCCAATTTACACGGCGCTATATGATCGTATCGTATGCCATAAGGCATTGGGACTAGAATAAAACATGAAATTTTACTGATAAAATACAAAGTAAAAAAAAAAGTTTCTGGAAAAACATGGATTTTGAATTAGTGAAAGAACATGATGTCCCCGTTCTATCGTATAACAGAAAAGCAAATATTATAGAAGAACTATACCATTAACATTCTTATTGATCGTTAAATGTGTTTCAATTATATTAACATTATGTTCAAGTTATGACTAATAATTGCATGTTATATGTTCGCCTGATAACCAATAACATTCATATGAGGCAAAAAACACAACAAAAAAAAAATTTACTAACAAGAAACAAATATAATGTTTATGTTCAAATAATGCAACATGGAGAGAGATCCATGTTATTTGATATAGTTAATTTTCCAAAATTAATTAGATAGATTATTTTCAATTCAATTGATTTTGAATGAAATCAAAATTGTTATAAAAAAAGAAATAATATTCGTCTAATTTATTAAGTATTTTAACAACATTAAAAACATTGTGATGTTGTCATTCATATGTTTGATGGGAATCGTAAAACATTATGTCGCCGGCAAATATTACGTTATTCCTTTGAACCAAAAAAAAAAAAAAAAAAATTGTGAATCAATCCAATTACAATAATTCATATTTGATTTAACAGTTCTTTTTTTTTCTATATCAATGTGATTCGCCTTCTTTTTTTTTTATAATTTTCAATGGTAAAACATAACAAGAGAAAAATACAGAACATTGTTATGTTAGTTAATTCATTAAAATAAGAGCGTCGGCTGTTTAGTTTCTGTTATTAACAATATTTTAGTCGCATTTTTTTTTATTATTAGTAATGATTCTGTCCAATTCGGTTTGTCCGAAAAGCCGCGGTACATAATAATTGAACATGTTGTGCCGCCAATTGTTGCCGTGTTTTATTTGAAGGAAACAAAAAAAAAATGTTGAAATCGATTGATACAATAATCTTGTCGATCTCACCATGGTCACATAATAGAATTATTAAAGGCATTATTACTGTTGTTGTTGTTTAGTTTACCAGTTCATTTCTGGTGAAAGACGACGTCTTTCCTAATGCAAAATGTTAATTTTGTTGTTGTTGTTGTTGTATCTCTCTGATCCAACATTACCGATGTTGTATGTTTGTTGCCGTGAAACATGAAAGGCTTAGATGGGAATACGACACTGTAATATGCTGTTTATCGGCATCTGTGTGGTTGGGGTATTGGGTGAAGAACGCATGTCGTCGGCGATATGGCAAAAAAAGCTCGTTTGCCAAGAGAAACATCAGTCATTCTCTATGAATGGTTAGCTCAATTCGTTTTTAATTACATTACTTTTTTAACTATAAAACTTCTAATGGCGTTTTTCTTTATTACTGTCTGTTGTTTATCACATTACAATACGTTTGTTTTTTATACTATGGTCGTTATAACACGATGGTAACAATATTTTCAATAGTGTGCGAAATATCGCGGAATAAGATAAAGAAGCAAAAAAAATAAATTTAATCTCGTTGGTGTTCACCTTTTATTTATACGATCATTACCATTCAATAAAAACATTACATTTGGTGTATACGCGATCATTTGCAATAGATAATGTTATGTTTTTTTTTTTGTGATGTTGTTAGAGTTTTGGATGGAATAGAGATATTACATCATTATAAATTACGTTATTTTGCGACATATTAACATGTTTATGTTCACATAATGCATTCAATTTATTAATCGTTATAATTGAATGTTTTTTCTCTATTAAATCTATTTCATTTTGAATTTTCTGTTTAACTGTAATCCACATGGAGAAGGTAAAAAGACTATTAGTTTTATTACTTCAATACTAAACTATCTGTTTTAATCCATTTCACTGTTGTTGTTTTGTTTTAAATGCATTTATATGCATTTTATGTCAGATTAAATGAAACTGATTCATCATTGAATATTTTTGCATAAAGAGAGTGTTTTTATAATAAAGACATTTTGTCTATAAATGAATCAAAATTGTATTCAAATTTTGTATTCAAATGTTAAATAGAAAACTTCAATTTTGTGGGAATGGGCCACTTAAGGTAGGATAGTAATGGCTGGTTTCTAAATTGCGGGGAATAATGAAGAGCCAATTCAATACAAGGACAATGTGTGAGGATTCGTTTGTTATTTCATTATGAGAGAAGCAAATAGTGAACCATACAAGAAAAAACTAAATTCAATTGGTTTAAATAGCAACATAATTCGTTATGTATATTCTGTATTAGTTTACATAAAAGTTCGTTATAAAATGCATTATGATTATGATTTTAGTCGACATTTCTGTTTGGTAGGCTCTCGGTATATTTACTCTTGGTTCGTTTATTTCCTTTTGATCATAATATAATCTGCTCTTTTAGTTTTTTTGATACCTGAACTCTCATAAAACTTATTCACCTCTAATAATATTCATAATTTAATTCAACGTTGATGTTCATTTCCCTTACGTTATTTCGGTTCATACCTTTTGGGGTTCTTCATTTTATTATATCCGCGCGCATAATAACGTAATTCATATAGACATAGACGTTTGTGTGTGTTTATTTAAAATAGGGGATAAACACCATGAAAAGGTAAAACGATAGAAATCCGCCATTAAATTAAAATAGCAATGGCTCAGGTATAGGTGAACACCACAACCTTTAATTATGTTACATATAGAACCATCATAATTACATTGCTATGGGTATTGTCGTTCTTGTTGCCATTCTAACATTTACATGCGCTTCTTTGCCTATTAAAAATTTAGAGCTGTAGGCTTATCGTTGTTGTTATAATTCGTTCGGTTTGTGACTACAAATTTGTTGTGTGTTGTGAGCCAAACCTCGTGACAATTCAAGTGGTATGTTAATTAAAATTATTATTACAATTTTACTCTCGTTCTCTCTCTGTCTATAAGTTTGTATGTGAATACATAGGAGGAGGAGAAACGTCACGCAAAATTGGGTGTTGAGATCATAATAAGAATTACTGCCATATGCCATTAAAGCTGCTGGCTGTATTTTTGGGTTGACATAAAAAAATTTACTCTAAATTGTATTAAGAACAACTAGTAGTTTTGCATTTATTTTTTTATTTATTATAAGATTTAGTCATTGTACAAATGAACCATTATTTGCTACCGATTGGATTAACTGAGTTAGTTGATTAGCTCTCCTCGTCAAATCTATGTCATACATTATTTGCAGGTAATCCGATTATAATGCATTTGAGCATAACGATTTCATACATTTATTCTTGACGGTGTGTGTCTCTATTACTCAGTCTGTTGTTCCGTTTTGTCATCGGTATATTCGATTTAATTCTTAATACCATTTGGAATATCCGTATTGCTCTTTTTTTTTGTTGTATGTTACAAAACATAAGCATTAACAATATGTTTAAGCTTATTATCTGTTCTGTGTGTCTCTTTTTCGTTGTTGTTGTTGTATGTCATACCCTCTGATAATGTAGTTTTCTTTTTTTTTTAATTTTTTTTTTTATTATTAAAAAGAGAAATGGTATATTGAATATATAGTATAATTCATTGACACGTTTTATCATCTAAATGCAATTATATGAGTATTATTTGTTTATGTTGAATTATGCTTAAGCTTAGAACGGTTGTTAGTCATGTAACCAAAACATTGGAAGCAAAAAAAAAGTAAATGTATTATTGTTGTCAACATAACAGAATAAAGTTAGTTATTTGGGCTTAAGCAGGCGCATCGAAAGTCATATTTGAAATTGGTGGTGGAAAAAAGAGAGACAAGGATTCTTCTATGCAGCAATGAAAATTATGAGAATAGAGTTCAGTGAATGGAACGAATAAATGAATTAGTTAAATCCTTTTTTTGTGTGTTGTCTGTGTAGTTATTGGACGGAAATTAAAAGGCGCATCCCGTCAAACAGACAATTAAATCCTATAAACATATTAAATTATGATCTTTTTGTAACGGACTATTGGATGATGAATGGAATGAATAACAATCAAATTTTATTAAATGAGAAGCTTGTTAAGTCGTTCTTATTCATTTTACATAAATTTAATATTTTTCTTGTATTAATTTAACAGTAATCTGATTAAGAGTGAAATAAATAAGCAAAACTTCTTCCATATTTGGTCCAGACATAGTGGACTTTTTATTCTCACTAATATTCAGTGTGTTGTGGTTGGGAAATTCTTGTTTTCACTTCTTTTTTTTTCTTGATTGAATAAACATCGTGTTAATGTTTAACATATTAAATAGAATAAATTGATTTCTTTTTCGGAATTTTGTTTTATTTCAATAAAAGAAAGCCGATATGTTTGTTAAATTGTCACTCAAATGCTGTAGTTGGTAGAAGAAAAAAAGATAATAATCCCTGGACATACACTTAATGTGTTTATTAGCTGTGAAATGTGAATACAAAGATGATACCGTCTCTGTTAGTGATGTCTTCTATTAAACGGATTAGATTAAATATCCACCTGGTTGTTTATTTCTTTTTTCGTTTCTTTTTTTTTTTTTTGGTGTTAAATAAATGCATCAAGGTGCCCTTAACCTAACACTTTTGATCCGATTGATATTGAATAAAGTATATTTGGCCAATATCAAAATGAATCACTTAATGTCCACTCTTGCGAATATTAATAGTGCAAAGTCTTAAAAATTAAAATTCAAACGAAACCGACACTTTAACACTTATTATGTAGTAGTTTACATTATAGTGTTTTAGTTTTGTTATTCCTTCATTTTTGGGGTATGAAAATTATGTTTACGCAGATGTGCGTCGTTACCTTTTGCATTAAATTTACCTTGACAAATTTAAACATATTCATTTATATTGAATTTACATAAAACTATTCATCAATTTCATTGTTTTTCCATTCAAATGCAAACGATTATTTATATAAAATATTTTTTTTTTTTTGCTTTACAGGCAACACAACATTGAATAATATTGGATGCCATTTTTGGGTGTAAGTTATTAATATTATTATCATTTAAATATGTTACCTTACTGTATGTTAACTATCATATCGGAATATTTTATGAATAGAACACATTTTGATGCTATTGTACACGGTTCTTGTTTGATCAATAAACTGTTTACAAACCACTTTACCATTTAATCTTCGTTATATGTAGTTGACAAATACAATGAAGTGGGAATAATAGTATGGAAATTTAAATAATTCAATCACTTTAGTCCATTGAAATGATCCGAATCTTCTTAAATGTGTGACAAATAATAATAATCGAACTAAAGAAAGAAAAAAAAAATTGAATAAACAGAGATAGAGAATGATCAAAGATTATAAGAAAAATAGTAAAATCATGTTTGCCATTTCACGTTATGCATTTGGCCCATAAAGACCAATGGAATTTTCATCTCTTTTTCATTTTAATGATATCATATGGAACAAGAATTCGATTAAATAAACAAGGTGAAGAATAGATATTTTTAACATTCATTCAATTGATTGTGACACAGAACAGTTTCTATTCTATTTTAAAATTCACGTTAATGTAAATCAGCCCAATTAGGGTCGTTAATTGATCGATAATAATAAAGGTGATAGAGTGAGAGAGAGAAGACCCTTCAATTTCTTTTATTGAGCATATGTAAATTAAGAAAATTATTAGTTTTTACATGGTCACAGCGAGATTATAACGCATCAACGGTATTCAATAAAACGATTAAATTGAATTTCGTTATTTTTATATTCTATAAACGATTGTTCATTCGATACCATTAAAGTTTATTAACAGAAAATAAGAAAAAAACAAAAGAGGTTTTTGTTGCCGCCAATCAATCCATTACAATTATCTGAATAATCACTTATAAACAAAAAAAAAATCAAATAGATTGGATTTAAAAGAAAATTTGTAGTTAAACAAATCCACATTCAGAAGACATAAGAAACAAATAAAATAGAAATATTTTATGAATTTAATTTCACATTATGTTGGTGAGTTTTAACGCATTTATTCGAATGAAATAACTGCTTAGTTTATGACCGATGAAGCATGTAAGAATTTAAATATTATGTTATATGGCTATACATAAAATAGAATGTATAACTCGCGCGTATTTGGTGTCATTTTTCAAATTAAACGTGCCGCCAATATACTCTCGTTTAGGTGATTCAGAAAAAGTTAATAAAATCTAATAACAACAACACCAAACAGGCGAAATCTTTTATCCAAACTGGGGGGATCCATAAAAGAAAATTCAAATAAGAATTCGATCAACAACTAAAGTCATCCATCGATACTTAAAGGCAATGTATGGCGGCGTAAATTGAGCTTTTTAATACACCACTGAGTATTTTGTGATTTTTCATGTTTTCCACAATGTTTTTTTTTTATTTCTTTTGTTCGTACATTCCGACCGTAGTTACAATACATAGTTGGCTGCTTAGCAAGGTACCGCAAGGAACATGATTCTCAATATGAAAATATACATGAGTATTTTGTGGTTAATAGCAACATTATGTTACAGTCAATACTGACATTTTTTTACTCTATCGTTCTCTCTGTTTTATCGCCTCAAATACAACAACAATTCGCCAATCTGTATGATATTTGATTACAATAAATTTGATTAAATTACCAATTCGACTGTATATGGTATTACTATACATCATACCACATGTAAAATGTAATGTTGCGTACAAATAAATTCAATTAATCACCATTTTGTATAAAAACATAATTTAAAATTGAATTGATATTAGCAAATTTAAAATGATTATTTTTAACATTTTTTGGTTGTTGCCTTCACCTGCCTAACGAATTTGATTCGTTTACATTAATTTATTTTGTTGATTTTACATTAAATAGTTTTGTATATCAAGTAATTGAATAACGACACTATTAACTTTTGAACTGGACACATACACAGACATTGAGATAATGTGAGTTTAATAACATTGTAATTTTAATTGATAACAAAATAAAGTATTTCAATAACATTGTGATTAACGTATAACCAATAATGTTCATATGAAGAATTTGTAATTCCACGTGTAAATCACTAAATGGAATAAATTTTTATTTAATTAATGAATATCCAGTAGTAATAAAAATTTAAATGTTTATTGGATATCTCGAAGTCTCAGTAAAGAAATCATTAAATTATCTTGAGACAATGGTGGGTTACGCAAATGAATTTTTAATAATGATTTATCCATGTACCGAAAACCGTTCATTTTGTTGATGATTGATCTTTTAAGTGATGCTAAACATCATTCAAATGGAATTTTAAAATAAAAAATTATATTCATCGGAGGCGATTTAATGAATTAAATCTGATAATCAGTTAAATACTAAACAACCAAGGAAAAAAAAATAAACAAAACTTCAATTGATAACAATCAAAAGTCGTTAATAATTTTGGAAGCATTTTAATATCACCATTAGAGTCAATAGTATCAATGGGGAATTGGTCACTTTTAAATCAATAATAAAATTTGAGAAGAATCTTGTATGGATCTTATAAAGCCTCCCGAAATTGATATGTTACAAGAATTTAATATCACTACGTTTTAAAGGTGCTCTCTTCTAAATCCCCTCCAATTGATACGAAGCAATAAAAAGACTATTTTTTGTAATCCAAAATAACAATCTCAGTTTCTTTTTTTTTTTTTCTTAAGTCATTTTATAATAAAAGAGAAGTGAAACATAGTACGCTGTTGAATACATTAAAATTTTTATTAAGTTTTGAGTTGGACACAATTGATCAGCGGTAAAAGAGTGAAGAGTTTATGCGACAAAGAAGAGATACAATACAAATAACATTATGACTATTTAATATGTTACAAACTGTATACTGTCGTGTGTTTATTAATTAAACGGTGAGGTGTAAAGGTATACATTTAATCTTTCTGTCTCCGGATTTAGAATAAAAAAAAAAAAAGAAACATAATTTTATTATGTCCCCCCATATCAATATAAGAAGGAACTACATCACTCTGATACCGGTTTTACTCTTTTTTTTTTCGGTTAAACTTAAGCAAACAGATGAAAATAATAATCAAAAATAACATAAAAAAAAAAAAAAATTATAATTTAATTCTGTCGAAAATAACAACAATAATGTTGAATGAATTAAAGAAACGAACTTGGAGGATTTGGTTTCACTATAAAAAAAAAATCAATGATGAAAATAATCGACAAACTACAAGAAACATAAGAACGACATTACGCACAAAGAATTAAACAACAAGATTTTTGTGGTTATTCATATCGGTTCTCTTTTCCTCTGTTATGTTTTCTATAAAGTAGCTGATTATTATTAATTTATTTTCATGTTAATATTATAAATCATATTGAATTGAGCGTGCGTTATATTATGAATCAAATAGTGCTCCCGCGGGGAGAAACAGTATCTCTTTGTATAAGAGAGTTAAATGTTATACATTTTTTTGTCTTTGTATCTGATCCACCACTGTTGGTTGTGTATCCAACATCGTAGATTCAATCCATTTTGGTTCCAGTGAATACTGATAATGTGTATTTCGTTCCTATCCATTACTCAATAGAGTTTAAAAGAAACAAAAATTATGTAAAATGATATTCAACGTACAGAATCATTTTTCACTAAATGAATGAATGTTGTATTTCAACGTGTTTTCTTTTATTTTTGCTTCATGTATCTATTCTGTTATAGATTTTTCCACTGTTTTTGTTTTTTTTAATTCAATTCGATTCACCTTTTTCAATGATGTTTCATTATGAAAATTCCATTGAATAGAAAAAGAGCACAACAAGGAATCAAAGAAATAACAAGGTGGTTTGCGTTGAAATGCTTCCACATTGATGTATTTTTTATTTTAATATTTGCCTACACTTAATTCATCTTAAATGTTAAGAAATATTCATAATTTATCTATCTTAGTTTAGTTACTGTTTTTCTTTCTTTCTTTCTCTCTCTCTCGATGTGTTTAACTCTATTTTATAACAAGTCATGTTCACATTGGCATATCGTATAGAGATAGTGGTAACAATATTAATAATGTTTCGCTCCTAATCTTTTTTAAATGTGGGCTGGTTTTGGGTGAAAACCTATGAATTTTTATAATCTTGTACGTTAATTCTGATGTTTGTATAAAGTAGCGACATCAAGAAGCCATTTCACATTTATTATTTATTTGGACTGTTTGATTATAAAACGTAAATGAAGTGAGAAAGACCAACAGTAAGATAGTATCATTGATTTTAAGAAAGAGAATTAAAAACACTTGAAGTAACAACTTCTTGAGCCAACATTACAACATTTCCATGATGGTGTGTTGTATTTTATTCAACCATTTGGTGTAATAATTCTTCCGTGATGCTGTTGAATGGAAAACGTATATAGCGAATTTTCACCGCCATTCTTGGTAATATTCAATTTACAATTTTATTCTTTCTTTTGAACAAGAAAAAGAAACTTTCAATCTTTTAAAGGAGGCGCGAACAATTCAACTTAATTCCATTTTAACATGATAACTTTTCAATACTTTGTTCAATGTGTTTTTTTTTTGTTATTGTTGTTCATTCACAAGAGTAGCCAAATACAATGAGTACATAGATTTTAATTCAACAGAACTTCTTCAACATTTTCATATTTCGTGTGAATTTAAATTGAAAAGAAACGCCAAAAATAATAAAATATGAAGAAAATTTCTATTTTTCTATGATGATTTATGAAACATTACTTAAACATAACTTTCAATTGTTTATGTTTAAGACAACCAGTGAATTTCATAAGGCAATAATCAATCATTTAATTGTTAAAATATTTCATCAATTGGTGAACGAAATAAAAATGAATTGAATTTAAATTCAATTTAGGGCATCAATCGATATTCAAATCCAATAAATGTTGATACCTAACTAATTAGTGTTTAATGAATTAACATTCTAATTTACATAAAATTAATTCGCTTATTTCACATCAATCTAATAAATTAGTGAAGGAAATCTAAACTGGATTGTTTCTTTTAACCAACAATATGAAATCAATTCAGGCCACAATATTCGGTAAGCTTTCACGAATTTTGCAGATAAAATTATTATGGTTAAGCCATTTGGTTGATAGAAAAACTGCCTAGCAAAAACCAGCAGTCGAGAGATATTCAGTGTCGTTGAGATAAACCAGAAGCTATTAAAATGTAAATAGATGAAATAAATTAAATGATTATAAATGATGATCATCATTATGAATGGTATTTTTTTTGGGTAGGGAAACAGAAAATAAAACATTAAACCACACACATATGAATGCATGTAAGTTAACGTAAATGATGTGTGGTTTTGAAAAGGGAATGAAAATCTCATCTAACCTGATTGCATTTGATTATAAAACAGCAAATGTGTAGTAAATGGAAATAATAATGACGATTGGCAAGTAAAACATTCACACTATTTCATTACAACTGAATGAAGTTTTGGGACGATTTTCTTATGTTTATTTACGATGATTTCACGGGGGTTGAATATAAAAACGATTGATGAACTTTGTTGATTTGAACCGATACATCATTATTGGGTTTTCATTGTGAATTGAATGTGGAATGAAAATTATAAATTTTCATAGTGGAATGTAACATACCATTAGCGATTATGTAGGTACAAGCTGTATTTATTCAGATTTACATGAAGAGGTAAATTCGGCAATGAACCTTTAGAGATTACACTAAATATTAAATGGTTTATTTATATTTACTTAATACTTTGCGGAACAGATTTTATTATATTCATCCCATTACAAATATAAAAATTCTATTGAATTGTGGTGAAAATTAAATAATGATGAACGGTGATTGTATGTGAATCAAAATAACTTTAAATCAGATTCACACTGGAAATAAAAAGGAATTTAATAGAAGGCCCAGGCGTATAAAAGGTAACTCGGTGAAAATGACGGTTATTTATCATATGGAAGAAACCACAATTCATCTGTGTCCAAACAAGATCATCATACAAAAGGGATGAAATCATAATTCAATATATTTATCTGTTTCGCTTTAGTTATTATTGCCGGAATCCGATTATATTCTCAATGCAGTTGAGCCAACCAAAATATTAACTCTGTACTTCCTTTATGTATAACATCATGTTTCATTTTTATTATTTGGCAACCATCTAATCTCTTTAAAACATCATAAATTATTACGATTAAAATCCTTGTTTGGACATTGTCACTATTGATAAAAGTAAATTCAATATTGAAATACTAATTTATCATTTAAGACATACGATTTCTGTCTCTGTATCTCTCACTGTATCTTGACACTGTCGATGTTGCATGCACAACCTCAACCTTAATTTTAAAATTAATCATATAAACAACAACAGAAAAAATGCTATTTAAATTCGCGTGTTAAATAAGAAAAGAAAATTAGTGTTGTCATTTGTTGAAAACAACATCAGTGAGACATAAAAAAAAAAAAATATTCAGAAAGTGTAACGAGGCAAACGCATTGACATAAATGTTAGAACAATTGAATTAAACAACATTACATTAAGTAACGGTTGGTTTACAATTGATTCGATGATGATATGAAAATAGTAAAATCAATCGATTTAAATTAAATGAAACACTTGAACTGATTTCTAATAAAAATTTTCCGACATAATACAGAAATGAACCAAAAAGGACATGATGTCAAAGTCACCCTTGAATCCCACACACATTTGATGTTTCTATTGGTAATGTGTTCTCTTGTGACAAAATGGTATACCCTCAGTTTAATCTAATCACTGTAACACTCAGGATTATCGTGTATTGTGTTAGTCAGTTGTATTATTATTTAGTGTATAGTAAATTGAAGAAATGCATAGTTTTTGTGCCAAACATTGACCTCTTCTAGGCCTTTAAATATTCTGTATGTACATCAAAAACATAATGAAGAGACGTATTGAATGCATTTCAAAAGTGACACACACAGCTCAATTCAATCATCAATTGATTGAAAATTATTCGCATATTGCTAAACAAATTGGCAAACTGTACGATTGTTGGGCATAGAGAAATAGAGTTACAAAGAGAAGTGCCAAATATTTTTAATAACATTAGAGGATTCTCATAGCTTAACTGCTTTTCCTTTTTTTTTTTTTTGAATTGAATAACAAGATTTTTGTTTCTTTTTTTTTGACACTTTGACAACATGAAAATTAGTTGTTCATTTTTTCGTTGTTTTGGCCATATGGCATAGCAAAATATAAAGATTATCGATATTACCAATTTTGATTGTAAAATACCTTTAGTCAAATGAATTGTAACAACCAAACAATACAAAATACGATTATCAATAGAATAGGAAAAATAAAAGACGAACGATAACTGGCTCTGGCCAATAATCTAATTATCATCGTTAAATGAATTGATTCATATGAAGAAACAGACAACATAATCGAAATTGAATGTATAAACCAAAGTAATCTATTATTTGCTAATCGCATATAAATCTGTTTAAGTTAAAAGGAAATACCAAAATGAATAGATACGGGATGGTAGTAACCGTATGAAAAAAAAAAAACGAAGAGAATAAAATTTACATTCATTTTGGTAATAAATAAAACCAATTGGAAGAGTGTTCAGGTAACCGAATAAAATACATCGAGTGAGGTCTATACACTGTACACTTTAACCCACAATATGTGTAGAGTAACTCACAGTTACCAACAGTAGCGCATATAATAAATAAATTGTTGTATTTCTTTATTTTTTTTCCTTGCTCGTCTTTGAATTCTTTTAACTGCATAAAATATCTCAATCGGTATTATATGCATAATATTAAGTGGTGTATATGTGTGGTGCTATATTGGGTGGAAAATTAAACAATAAAATACATTAAAAGGAAAATCCCTCAAAAGAATATTTATTACGATAAAATTGTTTATTCGCTTAACCATAAATTCCATTCTTTTAACCATAAATTGTTCAGTTACCCTAAACAAGCTTTTTGTAAGTTTTTCTTTCTTTATTTATTTCAACGTAATTCAATTTTAAATCAATGGCAATATATTGCAAAAATTCTATATGAATATGTGATTTTCCACATGATATTGGAAGGAAATTGTGTGCTTTATTTTTATTATTTTGTATACAGAAAGAGAAAATGTGGAAATTTTGTGTATGCAAGAAGTCAGTTTAGAGTGAAATAAATAACATACATACACGATATAGTAAGAAACATTAGGAGAACATTAACAAAATGGAAATTCATAAAATTGTACATGAGAATTATCGTATCGGATAGTGAATCTTTAAATTTCCCCATTATGCAGGAGTGAAAATGGTTAAGAAATGGTTTTCCATTTATTGAAATTCTTGTGTGTAATTTTCCATTAAAATTCGTTTCTTTTATGAATAAATTTGTTGAGAAGAAAAACAACTACTGCAATTATTTAATTGCTTTAACATTCCGTCTGTTGTTTAGTCATGTCACACAATGAATACGTAATTAGTCGTACAACTATTTTCCTTCTGGTGCATTAACTGCATGTTAACAAATATACAGACACAAATACATTGTAAGATAAGTGACCAGTGGTTAAAGTAAAAATTCTCATACAAATAACACATAACCCAAGTGATTAGTGTAAATAAAATATTCAGACGATTAGACTTCTACCAATGAATTTATGATTAACACTGTTGTTAGAATATTGCAAACGTATATGAATGTTGATTAGTTTATTATAATCATTTGTAATAATTGAACAATCACATTACAATTAAAACGCACAAAAGACGAGATTTTTTATTTCTATTTTTAAAGTTCAACATTTAATTTAAGATTCATTTGACGAGGTCATTGATTTTGTTTGATTTTGTACTGGTGAACAAACGTTGATTAATATAAAATTGATCTTTGGTGTAATGAGTGTGTTAATTAAATGAAATCAACTTCAATATTGTATCATTATGTTGTGTATTATTTGCTTAATGCAATGAATCAAAATTTTAAATTGTTGCAATACTTTTGAACAAAACAAATTTTAAAAAGAACACATGATTATCATGATCTTTACCTGCTGCATTAAAGACTGAATTTTAACGTATTTTATTAAAATACTGTGCTGATATCATTTATACGTTATTATTTCATTGTATACGATTAATTATAATCATTATTAATTTGTAACAGGTCATACCAGATTGATCAAATCATTTTTTTTTTTGCTTGGTTTTTAATCAGAAAATACAAATAAAAAAATGAATAACAATAATACAACGTTTCTTTTTTTGTACCAAAATAATAAGAAGTAAATGTCTTAAAGATTATCAAAAAAACTCTGTCATATATATTGAAACACACAGTGTATTTAACAAAATAATAATAATAAATACAATTTAATGATATTGTAATATACTGATGAGATTAATGGTATGAAATAATAAAACAAAACATATGCAAAGGATGTTGACCATAAAAATTAACATTTTTATTAATCATTGTGTTACCGACTTTAACAAAAGCTCATTAAATTACATACACTGTAGGTGAGTGGTTTATTGCATATTACTGAATTACATACAAATTAGTTTAAAAACTTAAAATGTTTTAAATGTGAGAGAGAAAGAACCCATTATTCAATTGAATTTTTATTTATTCGCGAATTTCATTTAAACTTTCGCGTTGCACTTTGTATCGAATTTTATCATTTTTAACCAGTTGAATTGATGACTCAAACATGAAAATTTTATTTAAAATACAAAATAAATGAATGAAGATTTTAAATTGATCAACGGACAGCAATCTTTTGTTCTATGTGATCCCACAAAAATACTGTGGACTGGCTATATCCAATATAAAATGATTACGAGATCCGCGAGACAGATGGTTACGTTCTCAACCATATGAGACTATACGGTCACCCAAAATAATAAAATTAAAAAAAAAAAAAACATACAGAACTGAGATAACACGAATAAAACACATTCTTTTCATTCAACATATTTGTAATTGCTCATAAAATGAAGCATACAGAAGGTAGTATGGTCACCACTTTTATATCAATTTCAAATTTATATGTATAAAGTAAATTGTATGAATCGTATTTAATGTTAATTCTTGAATGCGTTCCTTTTGCACCTATGGATTTATTGGATTGTCTATCTTTGTGTCTCTTTATTTTACTTTTAACAATGTTAACAATGGATGCTTTTGTGAATTAAAGTTTTGTTTTTTTTTTTTTTTGTTTTTTTTTTTATATTAAAATACTTAAAAATGAAGAAGTAACATTTAACTGCTTTTCTTTTGAAATATAAAAAGAATTTAAATATTTAACAAAAAAAAAAAAAAAAGTGTAAAATGAATCTTCATTTACATTTTGAGGCATTAAATTTTCCTGTTTATATGTCCAAAGACATAATATTTTATATTGTTGCAAAGTGACCACAATGTATTTTTGTTTTTCCTGATTGTTATCGGTTTTACTGCAAATGAACTTCCACCCATAGCCAAAGTATAGAAATGAATTCACCTTTTGATTTAAACTTAAAAACTGGTGACTCTGGTGTCGCTGTGATACACTCACACACGCTTTGTGTTTCAAAAAAGCACACATCAATTCATTTATTTAAAATTTCATACTCTAATGAACAGAAAGTTTAATTGATGTACACTTCTGAATTTTTATTTTGTTTGGTCTTGTCTTATAGACAATTGAAAGGTGTTACCTGTGGACACCATTGATATTAAAAATTGCAATTTTGTTTCCATACAATTAAATTGTTTGCTTTTATTCAACCGAAATAGAATTAAAATTCCAGTAATTGTGTATTCCAATTGAGTAAGACAATGATACATAACGTATCATAAATCATAGTTTTAGTTCAACTTTATTTTAATAATAATTCTGCGTCATTTATTTAACATTCAAATTGTTTATGATTAAGTAATAAAAGAACGCACAAATGCAACGTGCATTTAATTGAATTTAATAATTAAATTATTTTCATATAAAATTGATATGATTAAATATTATTTAAAACATGACTTTATTGTATGTTTATTTTACATTAAAAAAAAAATTCAATTATGGAATTCAAAGGAATAATGCGCGATCTCATTGCATATTGTTGTTGTCATAATTAATAATTTGATATAAATTCAATAAATCGGTTCTTTATTATTTTTGTATCTTTTACTTAATAAAAAAAAAAGAATTAAATTGTTTATGAACGATGATCACCTAAACCGTTAAGTATTTGGTCGTATGAGTGTGTGTCGTTGCACTTGTGCTGCCGTCTTAACACGTCTTAATTGTCTTTAGCTCTGATGATGATGATATTGTTGCCAGAAACAGCAATAATAAATGTTTTATTTTGCAACAATAAAAGAAATACACTGAACAATGTGTCAGCTATTAAAACTCATAATATTTATAATCCTTTTTTAATGGTCAACAATCAGTAAAAGACAAGACTTCTTCAATGTATCTCACAGTCACAGAAAAATTAAGCTTCAATATTATGATTCGATCTTACGATTTTGTTTTTTCTTTTTATTTTTCAATTACATTTTCACGTTTCTTCTCATAATCATCAGTTTTTTATATGTTTTAATATCATTATATTGAATACCAGAATTATATGTAATATACTTTGTTATTATTTTAAAAGTGTTCAACCATACGTATGAAAATTATAATAAATAATAATAATTGTTTTAAAATTTTCATGTTGTGTAGTACAGTGCACATATGCGTACAACTACCTATCAGTACTAAAGAATCTTAATATTCATGACATTGATGAGCAATTTGTTTAAATATGAATAATATAAGAGCTTATTATTTATATTTTATTTATTTTAATTTGCTTTCTGTTTTCATTTATATCATATAAGGCGCCCCCAATATTCATAATAATTATGAAGTGAATATAATTCGCACAGATACACATTTAATTGTTTAATGGTTAGAAAATTATTGTTATGTTGTTGGAACAGAAATATGAACAACTGAAATAGAGTTATTATGACTTGTTATAGTTTTCACTTGTTTTTTATTTAGTTATCGGTTACACACGACTAATTTATTTAATTATTTAAAATTCCCGCCCTTGGTAACCGATTCTGTTTAGTTATTGTTGCTTATATTAAGATATTGAATTTCTTTACCCACCTAAATAAACTCTTAATGAATTATAATTATTCATTTGAAATTGTATGTACAATTGTCATTTAATAACAATGTAGTATTATAGTTAATTGTATGATGATGAGTACGCACCAATGATTGAATAAATGAAATCAGTTGAATTAAACACCTTTATTACTGAAGCAAAGAGATGAAATCTAATTTTAATTTCAATAAATAAATGAACATTGAACATGGAGATTTAATATTCATAGCCAAAGGCAATATTCAATCATACAAAATATAAATCAAACAAAGGCCGCAATTCCTTGGGAGGTTAACGTCATGTTATGTTAAGTAATTTTTCTCGCATTAAATTCTTCATTCAAACGTATGTGTACGTGTATAACAATTAATCATAATCGGTTGATTTGAACAAAATAAAGTACAATCTCTGTACATTACAGTTGTCATACATTGAATATCTCCCTATAACGTTAGAGTGTATCCCCCCAATTGAATACTGAGGCGGAGTTTTATTAAAAATTCAACTCAATTCGGATTTGTTAAAAACTGAGTTTTTCAAAACATAAAATTTATAAAATAATTTTTTTTTTATTCGTTTCGTTCAATTATAAACAATTAATGATCTTTTGCATTACATTATATTTTATGTTGACCATTAAACAGAATTATTGTGATTTTGGTATTTTTATTTATTTCGTTTACGAAAAATAAAAAAAAAAACACCAACAACCAACAAAAAAGAGAAACATAACACGAAATATGAACAGCAAAATAAGAGAATTACATATTTGGCTTGAAGGAAAATTGAAACCAACTGGATTTTAATTATAGAACAAATATTTTTTTTTATGAAATCATGTTGATGTTGTTTCTAATTTTTTAATAATTTCTTCTGTTCAATATTCAATTGAAAATCATTTATGATTATTGTGAATAAAATGTATGATTATTCTATTGATCCTTTATCAATGGTAAATGATAAATCTTTCAATTGTTCATAATTTAAATTCAATAGAGTTTTTGGTAAAACGACAGTTTAATTGATTTTTCAATTAACCACAAAATGTTTTGTCATTGACAATAATTGTACATCATTTGATAGTTAAAGGAAAATCAGTTACAGATTTATGAAAGCTGTGTACCAAATTACACCATAACGGATAGAAAGAGAGAAAATTTAAAATAAAACGTATAACGCCAATCTAACGGATCATTGAGCATGAAGTATGTTAAAATTGTGTGTATTAGTGTTATGTTTGGCCAAATTAAAATCAATTATGCCAAATAAAATCCAGAATATCAATTAAATTCAATCCATAAACGAAATTGCAATGTGTCATAATTTGTTTTGCGTAATCAATAATAAATGATACATAAATGGTTATTTGCAATCTAATGTTTTAGCAGCAAGCTTAACATTATTTTATAGTTTTTCTTTTTTCTTCATAATTTTTTATGAATTCACATTTATTGCCACTAAACAACAATTTAAGTTGTTGTTGTATTTTCTCGCATTATAAAATTCTTGAATTCATTATTAAAATGCCTAAGTGTCTATGTAATGTAAATAATGATTAAATTATGCTGATCATATTACAGTGAAATGAATGTTAAGTGATCTTAACCATTTATAGTCACTTGTTTTCTATCTCTGTTACTCTGTATTATACCATTTTTATATTACCAAATTGCAAAAAAAAAAAAACTACATAACGAATAATATTTAATTATTATTCATCATTTGTTAAGAGGTCTTTTAAATGAGTTCCAAGATTCCATTCGTTTTATTACGTGTGTGTACATTAAGAACTGATATTTTATGGAATTCTTATCAGTGCTACAGAGTGATGTTACTTAATGAAATTCATGTTACTTTTTCTACTGAATACCGTTTGAATTTTGTTGTTTTATGTCTGAGCTTTTTACTGTGTGTATTTTTATATGATATGAATTACAACTTAACTAATGCTTTGGACGAAGATGCTAGAAAGAGAGAGGTAGTCTTGTGAGACATTGAAAAAAAAAAGTTGTGATATTATTTCCACTATGAATTAATTGATAACACGACAAGTATAAGAGTCTGATGAAATGCATTCCAATCATCTTAGTTTTTGATTCTTTTTAATATGAAAATACCATTGTGTGTTCTTCATGTGCAGTGTTACACAGTGTATAAAGTGATAAATATATTGATGGTAGAACATTCTCATTAATTAATAAATAATAAGTTGATATGGTGAATTTTCTAACCAGTTGAGTGACATTAAGTCACATTAGAATAAAATGTTTTCTTATACAGTTTATTTTGTTTTATTCATATTTCGTTAAAATAGAAGAGAATACTAAAAGCGTCAGCATTAATAAGTTTTTTTGGCTTAAAATTTCATTCATTCAACTCTTTTTCATTCACTGAATTGAATACGAATTATTAATTGTACGTATGTATAAACCAATATAACAAGTAATACAAGACCGTATAGAACACAGAACAGAAAAAGAAACAAAAAACACGAAAAAGAATTTGATTCAAACTAAAAGAAAATTAATACAAGAGAAGAATATTATTTTAATCACGATTTCTTGTTGACGATGCCAAATCGGAAGTTTTAAATTTCATAAAACAACAGCAATAATTTCGGTTAAGTGACCGGAAATTACTGTAAATTTAATATTTAATTATTGGTAAATCGATGATTATATTTATCACTATGCTAAGCAATTTTCACTTTATATTTATGTTGTATTTCGATGGATTTCAAGTGAAAAGTCTCTATTATCAATAAAATTATGGATTTTGAGTTCAATGTTTTATTGCAAGATTGCACAAAGAAAGAAAAATCAAATTCTATGTACACGTAATAAATTTAAATTTATCGAATTGTAAGCGATAAATAATTTATCGGTGTAGCATCTTTGTCACCTTAATACCCAACTTATGGCAATTGGTCATATCACGTATTTGATCGACTTAAAAATAAAGAATAAAAATAACCGTTTTATCGTATCAGTTTAATCGCAATGGGTCTTTCTGTGAAGGGATGACAGCATAACTAACGTATAAAATGCATTCCAAATACCCGCAGATATCACCTCTGTATGATTAATTCAAATTGATTAATTTATTTCCTAATACAATCCTAATATTGAATAATAAAATACAAAAGATACATGATGAAGGCATTCCACAGTCCCAATAAGATGGGACACAGTTTTATTACTGTAGAATAAACAACCTGATCAAAGTGTTTCTTTTCAACTTTACTAATTTATCAAATTATCAACAAAGTTAATCTTCGAATGAAACAAGACCAAGAGAGTAGAAATAACGAGACTTTATATTGAAATAATCGAATCTGTTTAGTAACACTATCAAATCTCAGTCAGGATGAAACATTTAATAAGTTTAGAACAAATGAAAATGAAATGAATTAAAGGCAAAGAACAGCATACAAATCAACATAAAAATAGCATACATTTGTAGATTTCCATTTTTTTATTTTTTTGCCAAACGGTTTTTATACCAAAAGGTATTAATTCTTATCCGCATCGAAATTTAAACGTTACAGCATGTGAATCTCTTTGCTGTATTCTTTAGACGTTTTAAGAGAGATGAAAATACGTACAAGAATCATATGAAAATAAAATACCGCGATTTCTTGTTCACGCATTCAACCACAATATTCTACTGTGTATTGTATATAGAATTCATTTATATCAACATGTTTTACCATTTTAGTTTATTGGAATATCACATTCAACATTTTAAAAATACAAGAGGTAGAACAAAAGTTATATGTAAACGCTAAGAAAACTTTTAATATAATTTTGTTTTAAAAACTTTTTTTTTTTTATCTCAACACCAAAATCGACATCCGTTCAATAAATTAAATGCTTCTACTTCAGGTGTGTCACCTTTTTGGCAGTCTTTGAATACCATTTCAAGTCTATTTTGTTGTTAAACTAATTCGTTACTGTTCCATAGTGAATTGATATCTTGGTCTCTTCAGTTTTCTTTGAATAAAAATAACGAAATCTTTTCGTAACGATGCAAAAATAAATTAAACAATTAATTAAAAGTAGATGAAATCGAAATAAATTGATTGTGATTCATCGATTTACATATCATTCAACTATTGGGTCAAATGGAAATTGATATTATGAATCTGAACGTAGAATATACCAATTGATTAACGATGATAATCGTTGAAAATCAATGATGTCGCTTGTAGTTGACACAGTCAATGAATTGGCCTTACCATTAACGGGTTAAATGAAGATTTTTGTTTCATTCAATGTGACTAAACAAGCAACAAATATACAGTGAAAAGAGAAATACTAAAGAATAAGATTATTGACTTCTTATTTGGAGACAAACCGGCATTACCATAATATTATGTCACCTCAATATATGCGTAGCATGATAATTAGTAATCATATGCGGCTTATTTTAGATATTTAAATAGAAAAATATGAGAGAGATATAGAGAGAAACAAATGACTATCAAACTCACTTAACTCTGATCTATCCGCATAAAAGTTAACATGGTATCCATAATAAAGCCACAAAACATTAAAATAATCAATGGCCACTTGACAATTATTTCAATTCTCACCCAAGAAAATCGAAAAGTTTTGGATTTTTTTCTCTTTTAAGTTTCTTATTCACCGTTTCTTTTATTTTTTTTCTTTATGTTTCACGTATTCATTAGACAACTTGCTTAACACACTTGTCGTCAACATACTGTTTAGGCGTTAAACATAAATTTAACATATCGATTTCTAGCAATTGGCTAATTAATTGAATCACTGTGAAATCTTGTTACTCTCTTGTAATCACTAGAGTAATGGGGTAAAAATTGTTGAACAAAAACCACACAAATAATCAAAATGTTAAAACAGTCAAAAAAATAATTTCATGACGGAATGTGTATTTCTCTTTTCTTCATTTTCTTACACTAAATTATCTTTGTTTCTCGTGGAGTTTGCGTTTAATTGCAGTTAACCGTTTTTTCTGCATTAAATTTGACAAACAGAGACCACATACTTAATGAATTTTGATATGCCAACAAGAAATGTGCGTATAACTAAAGACAAATTAAATAAGAAAAGAATAGTAATCCATCGATACATATCACCCGAATGATACACATATTTTAATTGCATTGAAATGAATTTCTTTTCTTATTATTCTTTTATAAGATTCATTGACTATTTTTACACTGAATTGGTTTGAATATAAACCAAAATATCATGAATTAGCATACGATGAATTCTCAAATTAATTCCATACGCGGCTCAATTTAATGCCGATTATAATCTGTCTCTTGGGTCCACAGTTTTTTTTTTTTTTTGTGTGGATTTATCACTAAACAAGAAGATTCACCAAATAAAAGAAAATAAATTTTATGCTAAGTATACCAAAATGCAATCCATGAGCTTGTGCGAATTCTGAATTTCATCTGCTGCCATACGGTGTGAATTTTGCAATGTAAATTCATAAAAGGAAAAGAAAAACACTTTCAAAGTCGAAGAAACAAAAAAGAACTATACATCCCAGCATACCATCCAATCTTATGTGATGCATATGCATTTTATATTTGTAATTTGATTAAACACTTCGTTTGTCTTTTTTTTTTTTATTTTGTATAATATTCACTTTAATTCCTCTCACTCAGAAAATTCTAAGGCTAAAAAAGCACACGGCAAATGAATTGAATATTTTCCATTCAAATTAAAATGCCTTGTATGTTTAATTCTTTTTGGATTCTTCTTATTTTATCTCGCGTTGCCTCAATAAAAAAAAAAATAAGTACAACAACAACAACTGATTGGATTAAAATGCTTAAAAAAGAAAATAAGAAAAAGAGTTTAAGAACATTGTAATAACGTCTTATATGAAACGATTTCTTTCACTTTTATTTCATTCAATATAGTGGATTGAGTCTCTCTTCTACATATCATTGATCCGTATATCTTCTTTTCTTATAACTAAAATAGATGACTTTGAACAATAACAGATGGACCAATTTTTTTTTTGATACAATTTTCTTTTGTATGTCATATGGATCCTTTAATAAACATCATTTTGCCCCCTTATGCATATAAGAGAAACAGAAAAGTTTCACAAAACCATTGAATATAACCCGAAATATTTCATAATAAAAGAAAACTAAACTTTTATAACAAGACATTTTTGAGGTGAAGATGTATCTGTCTGATGATGCTATTTAACGATTTAAACGGTTCATCATCAATTATTAAATTCATTCATCCGTTTTTTTCATCTGTAGTTCTTTTTATCCGGTAAAATGTAAGAGACCCAACTAGACAGAAGTGAACTATCAAACGGTGTTTGGTACGCGGTCACGCATTTTCATTCAATTTAATGAGATTGACACTGAATTTTTTGTTTCTCATTTATTTGGTTTTTAATAAGAAATGGTCACAATAATTTCATATTTAAATATTCTTTCTCACAAATAATGTTCACTGTATTTGACTGTATACACACTGATTATAATGCAAGTAAATCACTCGATTTATGATTTTCACAGGGACCATTCCATTCATAATTCATTTTTCTCCTTGAGTTTCATATAAAGTTCATGAAAACTTTAAACGTTTATTTAAATAAAAAACTAAACTTTTCTTTTCCATGGTTGTTGTTGTTCTGTTTTTTTTTATTTTTTATTTTTGAGTATTTATGAAGAAAAGAAACACCTTTATATTAAATATCATGATTATTTTAATGGCGCCAACCAAAAGAATAAAAAAACATTAAAATTTTATTTGTATTGTTAGCAACTGATTTCATATGGCAAATCAAAAAAAAAAGTGTTAAATTATCACACAAAACACGAGAAATAATTATTTTCACTGTTACGCAGTTAAATTTCACAATAACATGAATTCTTTTTATTTATATTAGACGGTTACCCATCGGTCATTATAATAAAAATATTTTCAATTAAAAATCTTTAAGTTTTACATATATTCATTTGATTTTTCCAAAAGCGACTAAAAACCGTTTATGTTGGCAAATATTTTCATTATAAACGATTATGTTATGGGTGCTCATTTATGAAAATTATGTTAAATATTATTTATTTAATATTATGCGATTCATAATATAAAAATATTTATATTTTACAATTGAATTTTAATGCAGTTAACTACTATGGTTAAAGTGTGTGAATGCAAAACATATAAATCCTTGCCACTTTAGCGTAAAAATAAAAAGAATAAGAAATTTGTCCATCGAATAAATCAGAAATTGGAAAAGAAGAGAAGAAAATTGACGATTTTTTATGTAATTTTACTTAACATTTTGGTATATTGACTCTGTATGATGTAATGAAATATAAATTAAGACGAATGATTTAAACGAAATGATGTTTTATGAGTGAGTTGAAATTGAGCAAATAATCATAACAATTTTAAGAAATAACATGGTTACCGTGAAAAATGATATAATTTCAATCACTTTTGTTGTTTGAAAATATCAAAAGAAAAACGTTTACTGTTAATTATTCGTGAAACGTAAAAATTAAAAACAAAACATAAAATTATTACATTTCTTGGTGTTAAAATTCACTGAAGTTAATAAGCGCGTTCACAGTAAATTCGAATTAAATTCAATGCCGCGGGTACATTTTCACGTTACTTGTGCGCCACCGTATTTCACTTTAAAGACAAATTGCATTTCATTTTATTTATTTTCTTGCCTTTTTCTCGTTGTTGTTTTTTTGCAAACAGCCGCCGGCAATGTGTAAATTATAACTAAACGAATACTCAATGGTATCATTTACTAATTATTCACAATTATTAGCACCGTGTTTTTAATTGAATAGTCCTTGAAGTTTTAGTATTAATTGTGATATGCTGTTGGCATATGAAACTCACCTGTGTTCCCGGTGATCCTCTAAAGGGAAAATGTGACATGTTTTTATCTCCGGCAAATAATGAATGCCGATCTCGGCACACTTCCACTTCGATCATTCAATCAATTTTTTATTATAAATTAGTATTTCAATGAAATTAATGAGAAATTTCCTTTCTTTTTATTTTTTTTCTTCTTAAAATTTCCTTCACTCACACTTTTCTTATTGAATAATTATTAAACTATTGATAATTTTCTTGGTCCACATATAACATTTAAATAATTAGAAACACATTATCCTTTTTGGTTTATCATTTAAAAATCGTTTTAATAATTTGATTCTTTTTTGTTTTCTTCTTGACAATCAATTTGAATTTTTCAATAATTTTCTATCATAAATCACTTAACTCCAAATAATCCATTTGTGATATTAAATTGTAGGGGATAATAACACTCTGCTCAATTTTAATTTCAATTAAATTCAGTTTTCAATATTCATTTTCTTCACTTTTTTATTTAATTTTCTTTTATTCACATTAAATTAGTGATCATTTTCACAATGACATTTGTTTCATATTACCTTATTAAAAATTAAATTGATTCAAAGACAAAACTGTCATCACAATTATTCTATGTAAATTTTAATATTAAAACAAGAAAGTGAACAACTAAATAATAGATAATCCTTTATTCGATGCACTCACATTTGATGTTTTGAAATCCGTTTTCTTTTAATTAAAAAAAAAAATTAATTCTGAGGCACAAATTTTAAATTTTCTTCTTTTCTTTGATTTACCACAAAACAAAAAAAAAAATTTGAGAAAAAATTTTAAAAACGAAATCAACGAAACACTTTACACTGAATATTTTGGGTTCCTCTTGTATTTTGTCAAAATGTAGTGAACAACATAAGAGACGAACGGAATCGTGGAAAAAAACTGACTTTCATTCACTACAGTATCGTAGCCAGAGCCAGACTACTCGCATTCATTCATACTCACTCGGTATATTGGTATCAATTTTGTAGCTGTAATTTTACATTTGCTTACATTTGTTTACATACTTTTTTATTTGCTGCTCTTTATATTTACTTTTTTCTGTCTCGCTCGTCACATATCGTGTTCTCTCGTTTCTCCATCCATTATTTGTATGAGAAGAAGGCGAATAAACCGGGTACAATTCTCCGTTTAGTATGTACACTATTATACAATAATTTTTATTTTCCCCGTTTAATAAAAACCCGAAATCTTCGTATTCTTTTCGCTTATAGATTTCAATTTTTTTTTCCCATTTGTGAGAACCGGTGTTATATGGAGGCAATGCATTCAATTGGGACCTCCTTCCTCGACTTTTGGAGTTTTGCTGTTTCTTGGCACAAGAGAATTTCGTTATCTGACAGGAATAAAACAGAAAAAAAAAATAAAAAGAAAAGTCTCAAATAATCTCTGTTCGGATTCAGTTTTGTATTTCTTTTTTATTTCATTAAAATGAGAATTGGCTACACGTTTAACTGAACAGTAACGAGAAAACAGCGGAAAAATATAAAAAGAACAGTGATCGGTGTGACGAGTTATTTTTACTTGTTTCAGTTGTTGTATTTTTTAATTTTCCTCTGTATCTACAAGCCTCAAATGTTTTTTTTTTTTCGTGCTCTTCTGTTGTTGGTTCAATTTCTGTTAGTGTATGGATACCAGCCATAGTAAGCGAGGAAAAATCAACAGAGGAGAGGTGATAGAGAGTCAGAGATCTCTCTTTTGGTTGGAGGCTGTGAATTTATTTGTTCGGGGAACGAAATAAAACATTGTGATTTTGGAGTCTGTGTGTATATGTGTGGAGGTACTACTCGCTCTGTACCAAAAAAACGAAAGAAAAATTCCATGTTTATTATCATCACATGAATTAAGCGACTCGAATAAGTAGTAGTACAAGTTGTTTAGCTTATGTTCTTTTTTATTGTAAAACGTTACATTTATATAATGAAGGCGTAAAACATCACCTTCGATCGTGATAACGATTATACCCCCGGTTGGTCTTATCAATTTTCTTACATACAAGAAAAAAAAAATTCCGTTTTTATTTTTGAAATAAAATAAGAATATGCTACTGTATATTTTTGTTACTTGTTGGCTCCACCATCTAAATTCATTCTCTGGATCATATTAAGATTCTGTAGGTCTTTGTGGCATCTTTTATGTATCGTGATGGGTACAAAATAAAAAAAAATCAAAAATGGTGATTGTATTACACTGTGGCCCAGAAGAGAGATCTTACATATTTCATCTTAAGTGGTTTTGTTATACATTACAACGATTCAGTGTGAAATCATTCAAACTGTTAACATAATCTAAACCCACAATGTAACAATTTTCTTTTAATTCTCTAAAGGATTTGTTTAGATTTTGAGGTGTTGGGAGGAATGGAAATCATATTTTTATTTAATATTGTCAACGTTAATTTTCACTTGAGAATTGTAATTTAATTAATCAATAATTTCATAATTATTGAGTGTTGATTTCATGAAAATTTTTATGAATTTTTTAGTTCAAATTTCAACTGGAATTACACACTGAATATTAATTAAATAAACGTTTTAAACAGAACTTGAATAATAAGAGTACTTGTGAGTTGTTTAATTAATTTTTACTTCATATTCACAATAGACAGTACCGGTAAATAACATTTTCATAATAATAATATCATCTTTATTATAAGTAAATTTCATTTAAATCTCATAATTTAATCTATAGCATACGTATGTTTAAGTCTAATAAAATTAGATGTTTCACTTGAATGGTAACAAAAAGTTTTGTCATACATAATGTTATCCTGTCAATTACTAACCGAGTTAAATATCAAAAAAAAGAATAAAAGACTGTTGAAATGTTTAAAAAAAAAAGACTTGAACAAACCGATACCAATCTATTTTGGTTGTTACGTATGATTTGAATGAGAAGAGAAGCTTTGACTACAAATTTCGTTTCAGTAATTTCAATCTGTTTTGTTTGCTGCCACGCCTTTAAATGCGCAGCTACCCTTAGTTTTAATTCATGGATTTACATAAAAAAAAAAATTGTGTGAGCGAGTAAGAGAGATGTAATTCACCCCATTGCTATTATTTGTAAATGTACAAGAATTATGTTTTACATAGATTTTTCGTTTTTCATAATATGAAAATACATTTACGTTATTTGTTCTCGATTCTCTTGAATAAATGAATACCTCCCGTTTTTCTTTTCATTGTTGTTTTTGGTTTTTGTTGTTTGTATCTCGTTCACATTTGTATGTATGGTAACGGTTGTAAAACTATGAAAATTCGTTATGATTACAAAACTGCTGAACACATTGTAGATACACAAAACGCTTTTATGCTCGACAATTTTCTAGTTTGTATTATTATACATTGAAATTGGTTTGTTTGGAAAATAGAAAATATTTCTATTTACGATTTTTCCGTAGATAAGTAAAACACTTGAAACATACGTTTTCTATTCGATACAAATTATATGTTGGATGTTTGTTGGTAACTATTTCGATATTGTGGTACAGTTTTGTATCAGAAAACCAACCCCCTCTGTTTATGTGACCGACGTATGTCTCACTTATTGCCGCAAGTATCAGTTTAATTGAAAATTGTGACTGTCAAATGTTAAAGGAATCAATACGTACAACTCTCTTGTGTTTAGAAAATTTGGATTTTTGTGAAAACATTGAACGAATTAATAACACAATTTTTTTATCTATGTATTATTGAGGAAAAGTGATGATGCGCACGTTATCAATGTTCATAATTTTCATATGGTGAACATCATATTTAAGCTATTTTTATGTACGTTTACATGATGTTTCCACCCTCAGAAATATCTAACGAGTTTCCTCTTCAACGAAGAATAATCTCATCTATTATTTTTTGTAATAAACATAACAAAGTTATCACAGAATATTTTCATTTTTTGGCTTTTATGTTTTACAACATAACAATTTTCTGCCCTTTGGCGTTTTGTGTTTTTCAGTTATTTTATACATTGTAACATAACGAAATAATTTGACTACTCAAAATGTATTGGATTAGTCTCATCTTCACTTTACACGATGAATAATTATAAATTTTAATTAAAATCATTGTTTCTTTAGTAACAAGTTGTTATGATTTTAGGTGTAATTCGTTTGAATTTCTTTTTCTAGATTTCTCGTTGCGATTGAATTGAATGATTGTCGTCGATGGTTCCGGAATGAATGAAATGAAGTGCTGTCCCTGAAACGTTTCTACCTTTATCGGATCTCGGCGAACAGTTTGACTCGCTTACGATTGAAGTTGAGAGTAAACCGGTGTCGGTAACTTACTCAACGCTTGTTGGACGTTCAAACCGATCACATTGAGGGGAAACCTTTGACAAAGTCGTGAGTAAAAGCTCTTTGTTTAGTATTTCATTTGCTTTGTATTATTGTTGGGGGGGGGGACAAAAGTTGCATTCAATCTCAAATTGGCTGCTCTTAATCTGTATGAGAAGAAAATTCATGAAATCGATTATCTTTGGCATAGAACTTGAAAACTGTTACAGATTTAACACAGAGTTATTCAATCGATATAAATACGTTGGGTATACGTTACATAAACAATACGAAAATTTGATATTTTCTCTCTACAAATCATAAAGAATCGACATTTAAATGAATTGCTAATTATAAATTCTTTTAAAATACTAATGAAATATACAAGACAGTAAAATGAGTGATAAAGAAATTCCATTTAATTTGGCTTAAGGTTCACAGCAACTTAACAGAATTTTGATATTAAACTGTAATTTAATGCCATTGAATTGTGGTTTATTTATGAAATTCCAACAAAAACCTTAATTTCAATAATTTATGTGTATGTTGATTTGTTTTATAATTTTTCTTTTTTTTTTTGTTATTCCCCAAGACTTTAATGGAATTAGCGAACTTCGTTTTTTATTTTTTTTCTGTATCGAAATACTAACAAATATTTTCCGTTGTTTTCTTTAATTTTATTGAAGAATCTGTTTCATTTTAAATTTCATTTGTTTTGCCATTACATTTTGTTATAATTTTAAAATTAAATTCTCATAATGAAAGAAAATAATTGAAATAAAATTGCATTTAAAACGTTCACAATACAAATAATCGATAAATAAAAATACATGGAAATGGGAAATTAAAACTGTTTTGTTGTACAAATGGTATTATTTGGGCGATGCTTTATGTCACTGACATTTTGTGAACACAATTGTTCAACAATTGTATTAATTTAATGGCTAAATTATACGTGAATTTACAATAATTTTAATGTGTGGTATTTATTGTTTAGTATTTGTTGTCCAAAGACCGTACAGTTCATGATAACACCACCAGGTTTCAGTCCACCCAGACAGAAAAGTTCGTTTAAAAGGTCAGCCGTTGTCAACACCGTTTTGTATTGAATTTTAATTATTCGTTTTTTTAAATGATATTACATGCTGAATGTCCTCGAAACGTTAATTTTTTTTTGTTTTTTTTCGTTAAAACAGTTTACCTTAAGTGATTCTATGCAATTTATCAATCAGAATTGAGTTCCTATTTTATTGTACAATGAACAATTATGCAAACATTCTTTTGAGATATCAAATTGAGACTCTTTGATTTTGTTTCTAAAAAAAAAATCCAAATTAATCGACAGAAATGAATAAATCGTGATTATACACGAGTGTTCAATTTAATGGTAAATGTACACGAGACCAGAATCCAAATAAATGAAAAAAACACTTTTAATGTTTTTGTATGCAGATGAATATGCCTCCACCTTTTCTAGAATACCAAAAAAGAATAAAAGAAAGAGATTCTTCACACGCATCTTATTGATTGAAATGGACTCTGAATCCACACCTCAATAAATTTGCAAGTTTCTTGTTTTCTTGTGTTTGGGAACATACAGAAGAGTCACACATTTTATTTATTGGTACTTCATATAAAACGTGTACTGATGATGTTAAATTTTTGTCTTATTGCAATGGTTTAGGTTACCAAGTCTTGTATACCGATACCAAATGACTCTTGTAATTCTCCGCCTTTTATTGGCAATTCGAATTATTATTTCAATTCAAAAATTGTTATTTATTGTGAAACAATCATTTGCACAACATTGAAATAGAAACAAAAAAGACACTCTTAATTTGTTTTATTTTAATGTTTTTATTTCCAATTTTTATTTATATTTTGATATTGTTGTATTCTTTTCTGTTTCTGTATCATTAAACCACCCACCTCCGTTCACCTCTCTCTCTATCCATGAAAGAATACACAATTTAACATATAAAATTGCTGATACATTGAGAACAGTAAATAAACAACTGAATAACAGGAATTTGTAAATGATAATTTTTAATTTTAATAAAATAACATTGTTGGTTTTAATTCAATAAGATTATGTTATATTCAATGGTAAACTTCTTATTTGTTTCAATAATCATGTGTTTGTTCTTTGAAGACCGGAAATGATTTTATGAATTGATGATGTGAACATAAAATGAAAATTATTTATTATTAATAACGAAAATCATCAGTTTTTGTTTTAATTAACCATCTGAATCATACGAGTATTTGTTACCATTTATGTTCTGTTTAAATAGTCCAGTTTTTGGTTTTAATTGAATTATATAATTTCTGATTCTAGATGCATAAATCTTGAATTTTAAAATCGAATTTACTGTGTGACCAAACAGAATGAAATAAAAATTACTACAAAATGTATCACAATACTTTAATCGCTTAATAATACAAACGGTTTTATTTTTGGTATGGTAAATAGAAAGATTCATTCATTCATAAAAATTTCTGTTTTTTTTTTAAATTCAATATGAATGTGGTACAGATATCTCATTATGGGATGGTTCCCATCTATACTTGGTATAATCAATGAACATAATCAATAACTGGGCAATCAATGCAAGACCATAAGTAAAATGGGGAATAAAAAAAATGACAAAATTGACCAGACAGTGAGAGCGAATGATGATAGTGTTTGCTATGGAGAGGTGATAGTGAAACACTAAGAAAAATGCCCACAGATTTTAATGAAAAGATGCCACGACCTACGGGATTAGAACACTTGTCGGCATTGTTTTACCACTGACTTTTGATTGTAATTTGATCGAATATCAAGACGCGGTCGGTTATCAATACTTTTTTATTTGATGTTTTCTTTCTTATTTTCTCAGATTTAAAAAATTATCTCGTTTAAAACCAACAAGAACTCTAAATGAGTGAATTGATTATCAATTCCTAATCGTAGACAATAGGAAGCGATCAGTTTAAATCAAATGTGACAAACAATCAACAACTCTTCATATGCGATGAAGATTCATTAACTATTTTGACTAAAACCACAAAAAATCTAAAAATGAAATGAAAAACTTTTAATGTCCCCACAAAAGGATGTGTGGTGAATGATTTAATATGAATGAAATAACATTCAGAATTTGTTGTTTGGTCCGAAAACAAAAGGGTCGCGACATTTAATGATTGGCGTCGTACAATACGACATTTCCCTTGTAAAACTTGAAGGCGCGGTATTTTAAATGATCGTAACTAAACATTAATTTCTTTCAAGTTAAATGTTTGTCGGTCGCTTCTTAACGAATTATACATTTTGTATTTTATGGTGAACAACAGATTTTTTGGGGTTAAGGATTATCATCAGATTCAACCGTGTGTATGCCATAAAATATCAATAGATGAGATGAAAGTGTGACATTGCCGGCATTATAAAAGGCAAAAATTTGAATAGAATAATATCAATAAATCGTGAGTTTATTGTTAAAAATCAAATTAGAAAATAAAAACATAATTAAGTATACAATTAATGTATGTGAATAATACACGTAATTCACTATACAATCTCATTTACTGTATAAATCAATTAGAAATAAAACATTGTTAGAATGTGATTATCAGTTACAACAATAACATAATTAACGTGATAATACCGACTGGTTAAAGGGGCCTAATATAAAACCCTTCAACTAATTTGAATATTAAACTATTGAATGGCATAGAACTAAAGTCAAATAGCTAGTAATCACGATAAATAACCGAGACTGAATTACTGATATATGTGAATACTAGAAATTAAGTGTATTGCTTTTTAGTTACAAAATCGTGATCAAAGAGTAACGAATTGCGCGTAATACGGCGTTTAAAAATTCAACACATGAAGTGTGTATTTTGATGCGTTATTACATCGTATGGACGGTTTCACTCGAATTAAATTTACCTGGTATGACTGTTTTGGAGTAGCTCATTGATGAGAGAATTGATTTGCATTCGACATGCGACCCAGTATACACAACAGAACATTACAGAATATAAAAGACCAGAAAAAAAAAAACTAAAATTGATATTTAAAAGACAATTTTCTTATCCGAGTAATTTAATCAAACATGAATGATTAACGGTTTTTGATAAAAACAGAATTATAGAAAAATTAAAATTGAATTCAATTTTATGTAAATCAACGGAAACAAAGACTCGTGCTGTGCGTTACCACTAATTTTCCTGTTGGAAAAATTCATTTTTGTCTGATACCATTCAACTGAAGAAAACATAAAAGGTAACAATGTCTTGTTATAGACTGTAGATTTACTAGACAAAAATATCAACTAAATTAAAATAAAAATAAAAGAATATCAAATGTTTGTAAAAAAAAAAAGACAAAGTGACCAAGAACTATTATTTATTTTTGCTTTATTTCGTTCACTATTGAAATGCTAATTTAATGGCCAATCGTACAATAAATGTTACAAAAATAAAACACACGATGGAATTATTACAAGAAATCCACTGTTACTGGTTTTCTTTTATTTAACTGCTGCTGTTCCTTTGCCAAAGATTTGTAGACTGTTCTTTGGACTTAAAATCCGATTTTATTTAAAATTTTTGTAAAATTTCATCGATCTCGTGGTTGTTTGGTAATGGAGCAAACAACAACAGTTGTGTTATACTCTTATCGTATCTTGTTTTGTATATTAAATATGTACAAGAACTTCATCATATATTATAAGATTGCAAAAATTGATAATAAGAAAAGACAAGAAAGAAAAAAAAAAATTGTATTTGACGGGGAGTCCAGAACGGTTGGCTACTCTCCCAAAAGCAATCATCAAACCAGTAACAAACGTAAAGCATCATCATTGTTTTATTATCAACCGAAGATGTTTCATTATAATCATTCCATTTTGGTGGTAAACACACAACCTTGTGTTATCGCTGAAAATGTTTTTCTGTTTTTTACCTGAGTATTTTGTTTCGTATCTCATTTTTTACCTGTTGATTTAAATTATTTTTATTGATCTTAAAATGGAATTTAATTAAAACTACCACAATAATAATTCGATATTTTTTATCCCAAACAAAAGACTAAAAAAAAAAATGTCAATGAATGAGATTTGGTATATAATAGTAGCGAATGGAAATTAATTAACAAACTGCACGATTTTGGCACTCTCATTTGGGTTAGGGTGAAATACAGAAGCGATAAAAATTGACCATTTGATGAAATGAAAAATCCCATTCCAGAATAATTTACATCAAATTAAGTTGATTTGAGATAACGCAAGAGTATAAGGAATTAAATGAACCTCCATTCACCTAAGATGGTTTGATGGCACTTCACAATAACACAGAAGCTAGAAAATAATTTTTTATGATAAAAAAAAAATTTGATGCTAAAAATTGTACACCGTGAAATGAATAACAAGAAAATGTTATCAGTTGCAGACAAGACAGTTCTCTAATTATAAGAAAATGTTAAAGAATTTCTTATTATTATTCTTTTGTTAAATGTGGAGGAGTCATTTAGATCTGTTCCGTTGATAAGAATCATTTAACAAGGATATTAATTACTTGTTAAATTTCGATATCATGTGGTTGATATCAATTCCATAATATGAGATTTGATCCATTCGTGTTACCTTATTCGAATATTTGTGAATGGAAAACGAGATCAATTTATTGAATGAAAAAAAAAAATCATAGAGTGACTTAACCATAAATACAAATGGATTTCAATGTTTTTAAAATAAGAAAGAATCTTAAACATTTTGTCCTTAAGATATCTTTCTTATTAATTTTATTAGAGTCGAATAAAAAAAACTAAAAATTCAAAATGTTAGAAAACCTGTGGCGCCTGTTATAAAATTTATTCGTTTAAAACGTTTTATAGTTTCTATTATCGCCAGGATATTGAATGACTTGTAGGAGATAAATTTTATTCTTCCTGCCTTTTCGTGATAGAAACAACATAACACAAAAAAAAATGTTTATCCGTTGGTTTAGCAGCCCAAGGAAACGAAATAACCGATCATTGAACATTTGAAAATACAAAAAAAAAAAATGTTATCACACTGTGAACAATGGTAAACGGTGTCATAGATCATTTTGAATAAATCGATAAGAAATTTATTTTGGGTTTCCTCTATATTACCTCATCCAAGTGAAGAAGAGACCAATAGTTTCAATAAAAAAGTTATGTTTCCTCAATTGAACATTTTCTTCTGTCACAAAACAATTGGCAATGTTTCACATCATTTAAGGAAGTTGATCTGTATCAAAATATCAAGCAGTGATCAAGTCTAGACATTTGAAAATCAATATAGATATCACCTGGTAGTTATTTGCAATTTCCTTGACCATTGAGATTAAATCACCTAAAATATCAACTTCTTACCTGCGTTGAGACCGAAATGCTCTAATTCAGTGAGAATATTCTATCAATAACTGATGACTGAATCGTCGTTTCGTATAAGGTGACAACAAATTGCTATAAATCACTGATAAACACATGAAAATATTTAAATTGAAAAAAGCTCACATTGTAATTGATCAGTTGAATGTTATCACCAACCAGTTAACCATTAGTTGAATATAAAGCATCTTTATGTGTGTATCAAATTAAATAAACAACATTGAAATCATTGTATTAAAGTATCAACGCTTTTTGTTATATTTTGATAGTCGCGAATGAATGAATCTGTTGAACATATTGAATCTGTTTTGATAAGATGATAAGTTTCGCGTATTGTCTATCCATTGAAGATTCATTCTGTCGCTTTTTGTTGTGTGTTTTGTTTCACATCTTTTTTTTTTTTTTATTTCATTATTGAATTGGAAAATTCACAGTATATCTGTTCAGTGTTATTTTATATCCATTATTTATTATATGTTTTGTATATTCCATCTCTTAGTATCTCATATACATGATAAATAATGTGGGTTAACATAAAAATATAAAGATTCTTATATGGAAGGGAAATGCCATAAGATAATGAAACTAATATTATAATTCTTAATCTTCTATTCTCCACTCATTTGATATCGTTAATTTTGCATAAAATCGTATAAATTTGTATTCTTTATTATACGAAATGTGAATTTATCGTCTGATAAGAAGCCAATATTTTTGTGGTTAATTTGAATGATATTTCATCAAGTTCTCTTTTTTTTTTTTTGTGTATTCCAATACAATTAATTTGATTAGCAAAAAGAATTTTTGTTGGTTTCTTTTTGTCATTTACGATTGATATCTTTTGAGTTGATTTGCGTTACATTGGTTTTCGAACTTCTGGATTTTAGTCACTATTTTAATTTGCATATTTTATTAATTTGATTTTGGTAAAGATGCGATGTATCTATGGCTATGCTGTTGGACAATTTGGTCTTATGAAAGGTTTAATACCGCCACAGACACATTCCCCTGATGCAATTATGAAGTAACCTACAAGAGAGTTGAATTAATTAGAAATTATTTGACTAGAATATTATAGTAGAACTTACCATTGTTACCTTCAGGCCCACCATGTTCACAATTATAGACATTTAATTCACAACTGTTACTGAATGTTCGATACTCTCGGAATCCTCGGGTTGCACACACTGGATTGTAAACAAATGGACATATTGTAGGACAGGGTGTTGGGGTGGGTCCAGTTGGACCGGTTGGAATTGTTGGTCCAGTTGGTATAGTAGGACCAGTTGGTATTGTTGGACCAGTAGGTATTGTTGGAATTGTAGGAATCGTTGGAATTGTAGGTATTGTGGGAATTGTAGGGATTGTAGGAATTGTTGGTATTGTTGGAATAGTTGGACCAGTAGGTATTGTTGGAATAGTAGGAATTGTAGGGATTGTAGGAATAGTTGGTATAACTGGACCAGTAGGTATTGTTGGAATTGTTGGTACTGTTGGTATCGTCGGAATTGTTGGTATTGTTGGCACAGTCGGAAGTGATGGCCATGTTCCCCAACTTGGTTGTGGCCAAGTGGGTATCGATGGTTGAATTGTTGGTCCTACATAAATACGATTTCCCAATCCAGATGGTTGTTGGCCCACAACTAAACCAAAATATCAAGAAAAATAAAATAAAACTGTTTAATTAACAATCACACTATAAAAATTGCAAACAAACGAACCTAATGAAACTGAAATTAATATAACTATAACTAATTGAACCATTTTTTCGATCATATTAATCATGATCGAGTCCTTTACTTAAAATCAAATGAACAAAATAAGACTAAAATGTGAAATATAAACAGCAATCGTCTTTTATAATCAATCGATTCAAATTAAATGTCCATTAATGGCACGTATTAATTGATATGAACGTGATGACTGACAAATACTACGTGCTGTATTAAGTAAATGTTATTAGTTTCACAAATAAGTGCAATGATTAAGACGTGCAATTTGCAGTTGATAAATTCAAATTCATTTAAATCAAACGAAAATCACATATTGATTTCAATCGTTGATTACGCGAGTTCTGACAAAGTTCATTCAACCAAATGAACAACAGAAGAACCCTTCTTGTTATTACTAAGAAGTAAATTACCCTTTAGTCTCCGTTTTTTTTTTTTACATTTTAATTTAAATCTTATTGCTTAACCGAAACGCACGTCAACAATCTACGCCCTTTTTGATTCATCAGATCAAGATGACATTTCACTGTTTCGTGTTTTTTTTTTTTCTTTTTGGTGGTGTCATTCGATTTGAATTAAAACGCGAGTGTTTCATCCAGAAGAATGATAGATTGCATTCTAATGTTTTAACAGTGTTACACCTCTTTTGCATAATAATTATTCATATAAATTGTATGTAAACCTTTCGTGTTTTTTTTGTATGGGTCTGATTGTCATTGTTGACTGTGGCAGGCGAAACTAAAATCGGAAAATGAATTAGCTGTTGCTGGTTCAAAACGATGTGATTGAATTACATTGAAAACCGTTTTGAAAAAATCTCTTTTAGTCTTATTCGATGTAATCTGTTGTATTCCATCTGCAACATATGGATTTGATGTGGTAATGTTATATGTAAATCTTTACTAAATGTACCATTAAAAAAAAAAAGAATTCAATATTTAATGTTTTATATGCAAAGTATCATTGTGCGATACATATTTGACATGTTTTTCATCTGATGAGCTTCGCTGTGTTTTTTTGTTTTTGGGTACTCTGATGTATTACAGTCTGTAACAGTCTAATGTCATTATTAAGAAGATTGATTTAAATTTAATATGAATAAAAGTGGTCATTTGGTAAAAAGGGTAATCTCGTCTGATAAACACATTGAATTTGGTTGTTATTCTTTAGAATACAATTCTTTGTGATACACATAATTAACAGAATATTGTTTGATATGTAAAATATGTGAATGGCATATCACTGATAATGCAGACAATATTTGATTCTTTGATCGAGTATGAGAGACCCCAAACTTTGTGACATGTCAATTGAATGATGTTCGCTTCTAATGAATCAAAAATTCATTTTTAAATGAATTTAACGTTTGCATACGGATTTAATGTCAACGGTAATGAATTACACCTCAGGTAATTTAATATGAATGCAAAAAAAAAATTTTTTTTTGGCAAATGAAGGCGTTCAATATCAACAAAAGAATGTCATTTACCAATTGATAATTGATCGTTAACTGATTATAATAAGAAGTAAATTTGTTCAGTTAACGTAATCGACAATGAATCGAATCAATTGTTTGTCGAATGAATGTGAACAAATTGAGTTATCAGACGTTACTAATCTCTTCTCTATAGGGAGAGAGAGCGTATGTAAGACATGAATGTGTAGAGGTGTATAGGTGTTTAGTGAACAGCATCATTGGCTTAACAAGTATACAAGAAGGTAATACAATACCAAACGTATCTTACAGTTTGAATGAAAATTATAATAGAAAATCGATAAATCTTTGGTATCATTTGTAAATAATCAATATGTTTGTTGTCGTGCATCTGTACAAAATTTCATTATCATGTAAATTAGGTGTTGTATTCACAATATCAAATAAACAAGTGTAACCGCATAGTTCAGTGTCACTTTGATCTTAAGTTAAATGTGTAAAATAAAATTTTTTATTTTTAATATTCAAATTGTCAACTTATTAATGAATATAAACATCTTAGTTGAATTACATCTTCATAATCGATTAATAAATAATAATTTTTTTTTCTTTTAAATTCAGTTATAAAAGAAATAAAAACGGTTTGTGAATGTTAAACATTAAACTGTGAACGAGAAAACAGATCAAGATATCAAGCTGTGATATCCAACTGTTTAACGATTAGAATTCCATATGTTATGCCCACGATATCAATCGATTTATATTGGGGTTCGATATAAAACCGCTGATAATAAATGACTCTTAATTATCAAAATAAAAAAAAAAAACTATCACAATATTAATATCCGATATAAATTATTTAAGATGACCATATGATATCACAATTACTAAATGAAATAAATCAAATTGAATTCATAAATAAAGAATCAATCGATTAATGCTAATAAATTCCATAGTTCGTTTGGTGTTAACCGCGCACAACATTTCTAATTTGATTATCTTTGATTATTAAATTCGTAAAAACGGACGACGGTATCCGAATTGCATTCGCATAAGTCACTACGAAGAGAATAAACGAATGATATCAACCAATATACTTTTGCATAAACTAGGGAAATATAAAAACAATTGATAGAATTCAGGTGGCGCCAATATTTATAACAATTACACTTAACAATGCAAATAACCATCTAATATCTCATTGTTATTGTGCACGAATTGGTATAAAGTTCTTGAATCGTTACCAACCCCACATACAAGTGCTTCTTATTCACAAATTCAAATCAAGAAAGAAAATCAATTTTTTTTTTTTTCGTTTTCAAATGGCGTGTGTTTTACCTTTACGTTTTATATTTCACTAGTGTGTTACCGAAAAAATAATAAAACATAAAAGAAAACACATAAAAAATAATAAATAAATTGAGTATCGGAAACATTGATAATAATGCGCTTAACTATGAGACAAGAATAACAGCAAAAGAAAAAAAAAATGAATTTCTCACGATTTAATATGGAACATTGGGTTAGGTGGATTATACTTATTCATTTTACAAAATGCAAATTGTTATAGTTAAAGTGGCGTCTGGTGGAATGTTATCGCGGTATTGTATTTCCTTTGGCATTAAATATTCGTCTACTTGTTTCTTATTGAAATTCTTCTGTAAATTGGTGGTCTCATGAATCAGAAAATCAAAAAATAAATTTTTAGTTGAATAAAGGTCTCCTTGATGGAGGCATCTTCCTTTAACGGCACTACATTTATCTGGCTGACTGAATAGAAGTGACCAGCTAACAAGAATAGGATAAATAGGTAAAATGATTTAATGAAAATTTATTGAATTACTTATGAATACCGAATGAGGATAAGTGAATTTAGTATGTGGTGGTATCCCTAAGTAATCTCGTAGCAATTCCGTTTTTAAAAATGAGGGGTTGGTATTAAGTGTATATGATTTGAAAATGATTTAGCATTAGTCACATCATTATTTTGGGATTTTGCTCAAAGAAACATTTCATCTTCAGTTATAATCTTGAATGGGTAAATTGAATTGAAAGTCTCACATTCGTTCTAAGGGATGGTGAATGCGAAGGGTGAGTTCTATGGTCAACCATCGACTGACCGTAATAATTCATTTCATTCTCTCTCTCTTGCTCTGTGTTCATGGCAATGAACTGTTTTCAATTTTTGTTGTTTTATTATGATTCTCGTCTCGTATTATTCTGCCTCTTTAGAATGAATCAAATTCGCGAAAGATCAACAAGAAAATTTATGAGTGCTTATCTCTGGGTCTGTTATTCGGGGTACACTTGCACTTTTCATTTGAGGGTGGCTCTGCCAGTTGGGACTCTTTTTCCGATTCTTTTTTTTTTATTTTTTTGGTTTTTGGCATTAAATCATAATTGCAATAAAGTGGTCATAGCCCACATTATTATTTTTAGCGGTTTTATTATTGGGGGTAGTAGTGAGACCAACGACAACCACAAATGATTCATTATGTGTTTGTGCATATGATTTTATTGTTTTGTTTTATGTGTGAAGTCGAATGTTATGTGGTCATAATTCATATTTGCTATTTAATAATAATAATTGTATGGGGCTTTAGTTACAATTGGCATTAAGAATTTTTGGGACCCCAAAAATGTTGTGGGTGTACAATGGAATTGTGGTTCAACACAATGACCAGTTTGGAACAAGGTAATCATCTGTTAATGATCCAATCATTTGAATTACGAATTTAATACGATGAGTCTGCCAGATGGTGAATGTGTAAGTACTTAGAGATTTAATATTACAATTTATAAGTGTCTTTTGGTTCAACTGTAGAATCGTTTGAAATCGAGTGGTCCTTTGAATGATCAATATCAGTTTTTACTATTACAATAATCTTCTTTTTATCATTGTTTTTATTACATAATTACGAATACAATTCTTCATTTTATTTAATATATATATTTATAATTAATGTATAGTGTTTTCCATGTATTTTGTTTTGTTATTTTATATCAATAGTAAAATTTATTAAATCATCTTTATTTTTTTCTTAATTTGAATTCATCATAATTTTTGCATTTAAACGAATTAAGATGATGAGAACAGAATACTATCTTATGAATTTACATGTACATCTTAAGTAGAATAATTATTTTCACGTTTTATTTAATAAAATTTAGAAGTGTTTAGTGTGTTTATGAATCAATTTAATTATTTTTCTTTTGTTCACTTATTAGTTTTCATAATCAATTACTGATTATGGAAATTAATTTCATTTGAATTAAGTGGAATACTCTTTAATGATGTTGAATGTTACTTGATTCATGTGTATCGTTTAGTCTCTGGTTTTTTTTTTATTGTTATTTTTACAAAAGAATTATCTTAATAGAATGAAAACATTTTAAGTTCTTAAGTTTCTAATTAATATTCAATTGGTGGATTTTACACATATTGAATACGTTTGTTATTTCATTTTTTTTTTATTAAAACATAAGAAGATCCTTTAGTTGTGTTTTAACATAATCAAAATGAATCAAAATAATTAAGTTGTTATGGAAAAGTGCACGCGATTATTTTATATTTTGCTTAGTTGAATGAAAGTGTATTCGTACTAAAGAATAATTCAATTGATATGACAATTGTACATCAATGATCCTAATTCCATGATAATACACTTCTGTTTATAGTTTTCATCTTTTCTCTTTTGTTTCATAAATAATAATTAAAACGTTTTTTACCCTTCTTATCACTACTGTTGTTTTATCTATCATAGGATTATTCATTTATCATGTTTAATTTGTCTTAAAACATTTTCATTTAATTTACACGTATAGAATAGAAATTAATATGTTTAACTATCCTAAAATTGCCGCCTAAAATTTAAAATTTTTAAGTTTTTTTTTTTTTTTTTTTTTGTTCCTTTCGTTTATTTTTAATTCAATTTGCATCATTTATTTATATTTTTATACTTCTTTATCACAGTTAACAAGAATCTTCTTTTATTTTTTTTTTTATTTATTCCTTTTCTTATTAGATGATTTGAATATTTAGGTATTCTGTTTTATTTTTCTCAATATGCACATTCAGATTCAATTAATATTACTAGAGATGAATTTTCTTCATTTTTTTTTTGTTTGTTTGTAATTTTCTCTTTATATGATCAATCAATTATATTAAAATTGTACAAAACGAATTAAACATTTGCACATGGCCCTAAATGTACAAAGTGAAGAAAGAAATTCCATTGTATCTTCTTTCTATTTTATATTGTAAAAAGTTCAATGCAATTGGACTCTTATGAAATAATAATTTTTTTTTGAATACATTTGCATGTTATAATACAAATAGATAAATGATAAACCTGAACTTCTAATTAGTAATAATTTAAAAATTAATCGAAAAAATTCGTATACAATTGTGTTTTAAGAATATAATTAATCGTATTAAAAGAAACATGATTAACATTATTGTGTTTTGTGCCTTTTAATTTATTTGGATAACTTATCAAATTTGAATAATTAAATTGCCACTTGTTATTCGATTAATGCTTCTTCTTCGTCTCATTTTATCTTGTGTGTGTGTATGTTACCATTACATTTACATTTAAAATAAATTAATAAACAAATATTATTGTTGGTAATTAATTTAAAATTAATAATTAGAAATTATTATCTTATGTGCTTTAATTTCTTCATTATTCCTTTCTCTCTCTCTCTGTGTATTTTAATAACTAAACAGTTATAGTCCTTTTTAAAATCTCTAAATAAGATACAGAGACGTATAAAGTAAACTAAAACAAATCATTTAAATTAACTAAAAAAATACATTCATCTGTTACAATCAATTGTATCCGGTATAATTACTACTTGTTTATTGTTTTTGTTATTATTATTATTTATTTTTTTTTTTTGTAAGTATTTTCTGTTTTATTTTATTGGTTTAAAGTAAAAATAAAATTACTATTCAGATTACATTATTTATCATTTACATTTTTTAAATGTTATTTTTAATCTATAAGTGTATCGTAATCAACCGGTGGTGGACCCACCATTAATGATAATTAAATAATATTATTGTAGATCCCTTCATCTCATCACATTTAAATGAGATGTCTGTATAATTTTATTTAACAAAACGTGCATAATTGTATTATTTACATTATTAAAATAATAAAAACCATCATTCTGTCATAAAGATTCTCTTGGGTTTTATTTCCTTTTCTTTTATGTTGTTTTCAGCTTTTCTTATGTTTCAGATTCATTCAGCAATGAATTCCATATTCATTAAGGTTTAAATTTTCCTAAAAGAAAGATAAAAATGTCATTAAAATTGAATGAAATTTGGTTATAATAAATTGAAAATGTTCAAATAAGTGAAACTACAGTTTGTAATGCAACAACAATTTTGGAACTTTTCATATTTCAGTGATTTTCTTTCAGATACCGCTAGTGTAAGTGGAAATTATCAATTTTAATACAAATTTTGAAAATTGATAGAAAACAGAAATTACAACAAAAAATTTTGAAACTTTTGGTTTTTAGAACTTTTCGTTTTTTCAGAACAAAAAATTTTTCAAAAGGTCATTTTTTCAAAGAGGATAATTGCCTCCTGTTATTATGTTCGCCTGTTCCAAATTTTACAATTTTGGCGAAATTTTCTTGAAAACTAAAAATTTCTTTACTTTTCCAGTGAATTTGGAACAGGCGAACATCACTGAAACAAGTAAATTTGGATTTCAGATTTTCAGAAAATTTTTCAGTTTTTTCAGATTCAATTTTTCAAAAGTTCACTTTTTTGTAATTCTTCTAGGACGAAATTTGCCTGCTGATAGTATGTTCGCCTGTTCCAAATTTGCCAGTTTTGTCGAAATTTTCTTGAAAACTAAAAATTTCTTTAATTTTTCAGTCAAATTGGAACAGGCGAACATAACTGAAACAGGTGAATTTTCTTTTCCAGTTTTTTAGAATTTTTCAATTTTCTGAAAGTGAAATTTTTCAAAAGTTCATTTCTTTTAAATCCATCCAAAAGGAAATTTGCCTCCGGATTTCATGAAAAACTGAAAATTTCTTTAATTTTTCTCTGCAATTGAATCAGACGAACATAACATAAAATCAAGAGGAAAGTGTCCTGTTCATATAAATTTTGGAAATGCTGAAAAGAAATTTGAATGTGATCTGGTTGCTGAAAATAGAACGGGTATTGTCCTATTTCAATAGCTATCCAGACGAACAAGAGTAAAAAGAATTGAATGATTGTATGGCCGGATATCCAAACTATCGATAATGTGAGATTAATAAGAAATATATCAAATACAGGTAAATGAACTGTATGATACCACTAATTAGATGAATAATTAAAACGGAATACACATCGAAAAAATACCCACAAAATATTCCATTGAATGAATTGAAGTTGATAAATTAAGGTTATCAATATTCTTGTGTACCACAAGACCCAAAAATATAAAACCCGCTTAAGTAACAGACTCCAATGAATGGAAAATAATCAGAAGAAAAAGAAAAATCTTCAAATAAAACAAACATTTCTGAATGGATTAAGGCTGTTTACTCATTCATTTGATGATTCGTTCACTTCAGTCTCTTTAAGTTGATTCAAAAATCACCTTACGAAATAAGAAAAGAAAACAACTGATGCACGATTAAAAAATTTACGACCAAAAGGCCAAAAACAGAAACTACAAAACAGAAAATATTCATTCAATGAAAATGGGGGGGGGGGGGGGGT
>JXOR01000169.1:70873-245036 GCA_001014335.1 Coboldia fuscipes
AATTTTATGTGAATGAAATACACCGTACCAAAAGATGAATCGATTAGTAATCGACCATTGAATAAAAAACGAATTTTTTATTTACCACACCAAACGGTTCAAAGTCAAGAAGTAAAAGAGTCTAAACCATTCCCAGTGTATGTTGGACAATGAATCAAGATGAAAACTACGGCAAATAAAGCGATTTTTTTTTTCATTTAACAGAGAGAACCGAATTTATACACCTACACAGTGTATTCTCAGGTGATGCAAGAACATCTTCTCTCAATTCTTCTTATTACTGTTGAATATTCATCGCGTATAATTGGAGACTCTTCATTTTAAATCCGATAGGGTGCCACATCATTTTAAAACGATGTCCATTTATTTCGTTGCACATTTGTTGTTTTGTTATTGAAAAGAGAAATATGTAAAATGGATTTTAATGTTCTGCAGAAAGGCACCAAAGAAACGTTAAAAAAAAAAAACGAAACAATCGCAAAAGATTCACCAATATATCAATATCACTTTTTTATTATCAACCACATGAGGGTCTTCTGCTGTACGTTTATAGTCTTTCGTATACGACCATCAGCATCTTAAATACGGACCCGCTTTAAACAAGAAGAAAATTCATTCATTATTTCATTCGTTATTTTAATTCTTAAATGGTTTTACGTTTGTATCTTTAATTCTTTTGATTCACAAAAAAAAAAAAATAAAAAGTGAAGATCATTCACAAGTGGATTCTTAGATGAGCCACAGTTTGGATATTCAAAACTAACAAGATCGCATTACTGATCAAACGGTGTGTCTCTGTTGTATATTGACTGAATCGGACACCTAATGGTTTTAGGTGTTAAATATTCTTCGTGGACTATACATAAGGGTCAATGTTAGGTAACTGCGTTGAAGGAAAATCGTAAGGCAACAGCCACAATATTAAATTATCTATGAGATATTTGGTTATACTGTTTCTTGATGTTTTCTTGAAAATAGTTATCGGCACCTTCGTTTTCAGCCAAAAAAATATTACGTTGACATTGATGGACGAGCAAAGATTTTAATCGGTTTCTTTATTCTGTTTGGTCAAGACGGTATTTATTAAATTCTATTGGTGATGCTATTTAGTATCATTCGCCTCACCTTAGAATATATAAATCTTCCAACAGATTAACCTGTGCTTGGTATCTAACTCTCTTTCTTCTACTGTTTAACATTTCCCACATGTTAGTGGATTGTTAACGCACTCAACTGGATTTTAAGTCTTTCAAATTGATTTTATGAATGAATTTTTTTTTTTTATTTGGTTGATTGAGAAATTTCGAATTGAATTAGAATTAAAAGGATTAAAACGGTCGTAATATGATATTCAATTAAAATATTCATGAATGAATTGAAATCTAGTCGTGCGAAAAACTTTTTTGGCCACTTGACTATTAGATGTTATGGGATCTTTGTCACAGGTAAAATTTATTCGTTGGCATACAACGGTATAATAAGAATCACAGCATCTATAAATCGCGTAACAACCTGTTGGACATTCACCGATACAATATAATTGCCGTCGTCTCAACTGTCTTTAACTATCTTTCGTTATTTTGTCTTAATATTAAATTTTTCTATCCCAGGAAGTTCTATTGATTTTCTATAATTGACAAAAATCCAGCCAATTGAGGATAAAGACAATTTCAATTTTATATTACTTTTACATTCAACTATTATTTCTTTCCGGTTTTAATCATATCGCATCTCTATCGCTCAATGGATACAACACAACAGAAATAAAACCTTTTTTTTTTTTTTGTTTTTATAGGAAAAACTGTACAACACATTTCACTAAAATATTCTAAGATGATAATAATTTTATGATAATTATACAATAAATACACACCTCTTGTGTTTAAATTATTTTTTTTTTCTTTTCGTTTGTTTGTTTTGTTATCTCTCTGGTTTTTATCTTATAATTCCCGTGTTTTATATTTTTTTTTTGTTTTGCTTGAAATTTTGTCAGGATCCTTATACTTTTTTCTTGTTTTTATTATTTAATTTTAATTTTTTGTTTTGCAAATCGCATACTTATGATGTAACATTTACAAATAAGCTTGTGTTATTTCACACGGGCGCCACATAGTTATTCCCCATTTGGGTACTAAAATTGAGAATAGAATAAAAAAACAAAATTATTGTTAATAAATTATTGTTAATAGACAAAATGTACAAATAAAATAATAAAAACAAAATGGTATTCAATTAATCAATTACAATAATATGAACAATTTAAATGTTTGATGATGAATCTATGACATAATCATTTGGTCAATTTATTCCAATTTACACTGAATCTGGGTGATCTTGACAAAGTAACATAAACATTCAACAATAGGAAAAGCTTAATAAAAATGAACATTGAACAAACCTTTTATAAAATGGTTTAAATGCGGCCGTATCTTGATGCGAACTATTCACCAATTGTTGACTAAATTCTTGTGCTTTTTGCGGTGAATGCTGTTGGATCCGTGCATAATTACCATAGCTGTTACCACCGTGTGCTGGTTGTGTGATCGGTGGTGAGGAACTGTAACCATTTACTGTATTTAAATTATTATTTGTGGCTGCCGGATTATTGTTATTGTTGTTATTATTATTAAAGCAGGTACCGGTCGTATGGGTTGCCGTAAGAAGATTCCCTGCCACGCTGGGCAATTTCATATTCGGTGGTGTTTGGGGTGGTGTATCGGTTTGTACTTCTGGAAACCCCATCGATTGTTGGGTTGATTGTTGGAGCTGTTGTTGTTGCTGTTGTTGCTGCTGCTGCTGCTGTTGTTGTTGATGGTGTGACATTTGATGTTGTGTGGCATTGATCAGACTGTTGCTGTTGTTGTTGTTGGTCACCGATTGATGCTGCTGTTGTTGCTGCTGCGGATGTTGGACGCCCGTATGGGTGGTAGGAGTATTTTGATGTAACTGAGATTGATGGTGTTGCGTATTCCCTACCATATTGGTGGTGGTAGTGTTCAGATTCAGATTGGTATAATGTTGATTGGGGCCCCCGATAAACCCCCCGAATCGGTTGTAAGATTCGTTCGAAAAATTCGCCGGCATCGTTACTGAATTTGTCATATGGGCTGGTGTAACCATATTCTGTTGGTGGTGGCCGCCACTCATATTCATTGGTCCATTGGTTCCTTGGGCAAGCGACTGCTGCTGTTGCTGTTGTTGTTGCATTTGTTGCATCATTACACCATTGACGCCACTCGGATGATGATTGTGCTGCTGCTGTTGTTGTTGCTGCTGTTGATTTGTATTCGGATATGGATGGCCACTGGTTAGGCCCGACGCCACTGCAGTTGATGGCATCCACATTGCTGTACCGTGATGCAATATTGGTGGGGGTGTTTTGCAAGCGGCTGTGTCCGCCAGACTCCAAATTTTTGGTTTTGATGCTGGAATCGGTACGCCACAGTCGCTGCTCGATAGGTTTTTTGGACCGGCCATTGATAATTCATCTTTTATATTTGGATGATGATAACCACTAATACCACCGCCGCCGGGTATCATACCATGATGATTATGTAAATGATGTGAATGATATGCTGGATGATGATGTGACATATTACTATGGCCCAATAAATTATCTGGTTTACGATCATCATCGGTCAAATCATCGTCATCATCATCTTTACAATGTTCTGATTTAACATGATGCATTGAATCTGTAACGTTCAGAATAAGAAAAAAGTTTCATACATTTAATATATTGATCTTTTAAACTGGCAGTATCTTTTACTTTTTAATGATTCCAATACGTTGAATGCAAAATCAATAATTATATTCGAAATAAATCAAAAATCAACAAAAAAAAAAAAAATTCAAATGAATTGCTTGACAAAACTTCAACAAAAATCAATGGTACACATTGGAATTATAATTTTTTTTTTCTCTCTGATTTTTTAGCCATCCCACTATCAATACTATAAATGGTAATATTTTATGGTTGATCACTAAATTGATTGATTGACTTTAGCATAAATACGCAATTCTTTAACATATGCATTGAAATTTTACTGTCATTTGCCATCGCACAAAAATCAACATTTTATGCTAAAACCGTTATTGTGTTCAATGCTTTCCAAGTACTTTAATATTTCAATTTTCTTTTTAATTATTTACCGTTGATTCAACCTTTCTATATTTAAAAAGAATTAAAATCAATTGGATTTATTCCCAGCTAATATAAACATAATATGAGAACATCAAGTAATTGGATAAGTCAATAAAAGAAATGTTTTTATCTAATACCGTCTAATGAAATTATTGACCCCTAAAATAAACTGATTAGAGCAATTCGATACGGCATATTAAATGCAACAACTAACAAAGTTACACTTGAAAATTAATACAAATTTAATGGTTTATTTCTTTACCCATTGGCACTAATAACACCCTCAGATTAATTTGGTAAATTCATTTAAAAATTTCGATTTTCTTGTGCTCATTTTGTTATCCTAAGTTTTATAAGGGATCTTGGTAACTAGCAAAATTAATACACCGCATGTGACCTAGAAATTTAGAAAAAATAAAAAACGACTCACATTAAAGAAATGTCGAATAAAATTTAAAAGTAATTTATGCATTACTCTTAAAATCCTCTGATAGCCTCTGGGTGATTTTTCAATCAAATATAAGAAGACGAACCCTTGGCAAATGACTTAATAGCAACACCACACATAGATTCAGTGCATTCATAGTGTATTAAGGGGTCCAGAATAAGTGAACAGTCACTCTCACTTACTGTGCTCTAATGTATTAACGAATGTGTGATAATATCCATTATCCGATTAAGAAAAGTGAAAAACCCACTTGTTTTCATATTCACTTCACACAACTTCAACCCCCTTGCAATATAACGGTGGCACATTAAAATCGTCATTGCGAATGAATAGAAAATGTAACAACAACAACAATACAAAAATCCTAAAGTGAAACGCAACTGTTTTTATTACAATCCAGGGGGATGGGGTTAGTGTGGAATGGGTGGCAATTCGTCTGTATAACAGTCACATATTGTTCTGATGGGAAATTGACACCGCCACTTTGCAATTCATTTCAACAGAGAAGGAAAAAAGAAGAAAGCTAACGATCTCACACCCTCCACCTCATTGTGCACTTGTCACCCTTCAAATTTTATATTCTGTTGATGATTCCTCTATATTACACATATGAATCAATGCGTAGATTTTCTGTTTTTATGGTGTTACACTTCATAGCCACCAATTTCAATAAGGCCGTCAGTTTTTACCCCTCTTTTCGGTGTGAAGTAGTTCTGAGAGAACGTGCTGTGCGTGTTGAACTCTTATGAATCTATTTATTTCTAATTTCTAAACAGTCAATATGTGAGATACTTTTAGTAGAAAATAAAACTTCTTTTCTTGAGAGAGAAAATCTGGACTACCCCAAAGTATTCGGTTATTTTGCCAACCTCAACACCCAAATAAAAATAGAATTTAATGTGTAATATTATTCCTATTCAATACCATTTGCTGTTTAATGGCATTTTAAGTCTGTAATCAAATTTTCCTTCAACGTTTATTTTTATTTTCCTTTTTTTTTTTCTCGTTGGATAAACAAGGCAATCTTGTATTTAAGATGACTGTATAAGAAAGCATTGAATTTTATACTTGACTAACGAACGGAAATTGAGTAGGGTGGCAGTCTTCTATTCACTATTAATTCGAATGGATATTAAGTGAGGTTTGGGTTTGATTTACTCGGTCGCATAGAAAATGTTCAAAATCGGTTCTATGTGATTACGCTTGACTGCATCATCGCATCGTCCAACAGCTCTCGTGATGGAGGCTCTTCTGCTTTTCTATTTTATTTAGTTCTTCATATTGGGGGATGGTTAATGTATAATTTTCTGCTGACGGCTTTTGTACGCCCAACAATCAAATAGAATAAGAAGAACTTGATTATTTAAACGGTTTACTTGTCTTCGTGTACATTTGCTAAAAACCAAACAGCCACTTTGTAACTCATCGCCGTTATTTCATCTTTAGTTTCTATTTTAATTGTCCACAACCACCAAACTGATTTATTCTGGAAACAATTACCAAAATTAAATAAATCAATTGACTGTGTACACCAACGATTTTCTTCTCAATTTCGACCCTTTTTTTTCTGGTGGGGGGTGGTTTTAACACAATAAAATTTATGTGTTTTCCCTTCTTGTTGCATTCACGTTACTATCATTTTATGCGAATGCGTGTGGACAACATTAAATTAATTTGTATTTATGCAATTTCTACAATTTCAATTTAATTAATAAATCATTTGCAATCTCCAGTTGACTGGAATAAATCATTTAATAGTTTAAGTTTTGGTCATTGATAACAAATTAGTTACGAAATTCAATGAGCTTAGGATTTTGGGCTGTAGTAAAGCTCCGTTTGTGGACCACCCTCAAAGGACATCAGTCAACAGTCACTTGTTACCGGATAAACAATTCATTTTCTTTTTTGACTGCATAAGAAACCCTCTTTTCACATTATGAAATGGCAACGCATCAAATATCCATTGAACGTGTGGCTGAATTGTATCACTTTGGCTCTTACAATTCTGAATGTTAAAAGAATATGTCATCAGCTGTGACAAATTCATTTTCTCGTTCCTCTGACACTCTTGATATGTCTTCCGATTAAATAGGGCGGCAATGATGGTTTTGATGAATATTATTTCTTTTCCATTCCCATTTGATATCAAGTAGAATATTTACTCCCGTGGGCATCTTCATTGTTTAAATTCGGCTCTTCTGTATTACTTTAGTGTGCGTACAAAAAAAAAATGTCAAGGGATTTTCCAAAAAAATATGACTGACACGAAATGGATAATATACAGTGAATTGACTTTTGCATAAGAAACACAATGTTATTCATCATTCGTTGAACTAAATTTTTCTCACTCACAATATAAATGATACATTGAATGTGGAAATAACAGCAAAAAAAAAAGAAGTTTTCTATTTCTTTTTTGGAAAAACTGGAATTTTCTCAGCGTATGTGACTTGTGCGTTTATAAATTAAAGAAAAAAACTGTACTTTATCTTATTCTTATACTCAAAAAATTACAATTTCACAGAATAATGAACACACAGATTCGGTGGTTGACAAAAAACATATTCAAGCATAATAATAATAATGCAACACATCTGTAGTTTTGTATGTGGCCTGAGAGACTTGTTTCCCAATCAACCAAGATTTACTTCTATCTCACTCTTTCATCATGTCAATATTGTAATTTCTTGAATTTACTTAGAGACTTTTGCATCTCATTAATCCATACAAATAATCGAATATAGAAAAAAAGTCGTTTTGTTATTTGGTTAAAAGTGTGCCTAATATCCGCCTGTGAATTGCCATAACAAATATATTCAAAATGGTGAAATGTACTCAATGAATTTTTGTTTCTTATTAATTCTATTCAACGTTGATTTGCAATTTTTCATCTTTGTATTTTACCTTAATGAAAAGGCGTGATACTTGACACGATGAGAGTTATAATCTTTATTTATTTATTTTTAATTTTCCTGTGTTACAAAAAAGCCCTAACGACAAGGAGATGAGAGATGAAGGGATTAGAGAAGCATCCTTATCGATTATCGTTTGTTTTTATACTAAACGTTGCAATAAGCTACCGTCTTTTTTCTGTATGTGGCATTATATAAATGAATTCGCACTTTATGAGTGTATATTAATTACATCCTTGGAATTTTATCGATTTAAATGGATAAAAATGGGAGAAAACGTACGTCTAATTGCACTCACAAGTACTTTGGATTAAAACATAATTGTGATACACCATAGGTACATCATCAACTAGTAATTGCACTTAAAATTGAATATTTAATGATTATGTTAGTTACCTTTATGATCACGTAGTTTATCATTGTCCATATCATCTTTATCTTTTTCATCATCTGATACCATTGCATCGTCATCATCATCTGTTTTATTTTTAGGCTCCCATGTCATTTTATTTTCTTTTTTTAAACGACGACGGGCATTTGCAAACCATGTTGATACTTGGGTTAATGTCATTTTCGTTATAATCGCCAACATTATTTTTTCACCTTTTGTAGGATATGGATTCTTTTTATGCTCATTTAGCCATGCTTTTAATGTTGCTGTTGATTCTCTAGTCGCATTTTTTCTACGTGCTGCTAAATCGTAACCGGCTCCATACCTGTATCACCGAATAAAAAAAAGAATAAATTCAAAATAAATAAAAGGAAATCAAAACATTAAAATTAATGATATTCAAAAGACTGGATTATCTTTTGTATTCGGAAAAAAAAGAAAAGAATTTAATTTTTTGATTATTATTCACTGTGCTACACCTCTCTTTTATGGAACGAATCAACAGTCAGCAGCCAAACAGAGAATGAGATAAAAATCGATAAATTGATTTAGCACAGAATTATCACTAATTGACTAGAACAGTGGTGGATTGCAGTTTATTTAAAATTGCAAATGTGGTATGGATCTACTCAGTTTTATTTGTAAAGGAAGCACTTTATTATTTCGAATGGTAACGTTAACTTTTTGGTAGACAAACAGTACAATTCCAGTTATGACGTTAGAGAACTGCTCTTAATTCTTATTGCTCTCTTACTATAGCCAATTATAAATAAGAATGGCAAGTATCTGTACCAATTGCATAAGGTTCTATTTCATCAATTATGGATATAGCGTTGGTCTACCAATTTAAATTTAATTTTTTTGTGGTTTTCAAAAAAAAAATCGTGTGGCGGCAATACCACAAATACATAATTTATGTACCACACCAACATAACTTTGAATGCATTGCCCGCATTTATGGTGCAAAAAATAAAAATAAAATCAAATAACACACATTTCTCGCCTTAGAATCATTAATTAAATTTAGTAATTCCAAGGTAAACCATTGCCATCAAATATCAATAATATTCTCCCTCTTGTTTCAGATTTATTTTGTTTTGTTCAGCCTCCCAGACAAATGCATTTCATTGAAATCACACAAATCAAGTAAGTAATACCAATATAAAAAAAAACAACAAGACAAAATCAATTCAATACGTAAATAATAGGAGAACTTAAATTCCAATATTTCTTGTCTTTGACTATAATACTTCAAGATAACACTAAACACTTCACGAATTTATAAATAGAATTAAAAAGAAACAAATTATAAACGATCAATTAATCAAAAGACAATCTATAAAATATAAAAATGGCATCATTGCGTCAACAATTGAATAAAGTTTACGTTAACACAAAAAAAAAACTGAAAATTCTTTTCATCAGGTGGGCAATTTTAAGATTGCAGTAACTATCTAGTTAATTTGTTAACCGTTTAACCGGCGGAACTTGGCACACAATTCATGTCCTATCCATTCTGGTTATCAACAAACTGATATTTAAAAGTTAAGAAATAATCTCATGTATCACATATTCACTGCTGTACGAAGTAATTCTCTTCTGAGAAAATAAATTTTTCAACTTTTCTATCTAATGAAAATCACAAATGGAACATACGTTAATTCATTTGTCCATTATCTTTTAAATGAATGCAATTTGTTATTCTTGTCTTTTGTTAAATGAAGATTCTGTTGTCACTCTTGCATTCAGTTTACTAGCTGTTGGAAGATTAAGAAACAGTTAAATGTGTACCGAAAAAACGTATGGTGAAATACCGGCTAACTGTGTATCCATTGTATCTTCTTGGGGGATTTCACAATGCCAACAGTCAATTGGAGTATTTTCGAAATGATGGTGGAGAAAATAGTCTGCCATCAAAGTGTTACACATTAACTAAGCGCATGTCTAACAAATCAAATGAATTCCAAAGTAAACAGAATACAGTTATCAACATAGAAGACCATAAAATTTCTTCAGTGATATCCTTTCTTGTTATCATTACGATATTATTGAAAGTTCAAATTTGATTGAATATCAAATGATGCTATTAAGCGTTTTATTAAGTGTTTTTCATCACTCTCTTAGTTTGGCTCATAGAAACGCATTTTTTTATTACAAAACAATTAAGATTTATATGCGATTGTCTTTTATCTACTTCACGTTAATTCAATAAATAAAATATTGTTAAATCCAATACACTTATGAAAGAGACACAACAGTAGCCGTCGTTGTATATCTCATTCAATTTTCACTGATGAAATATAAAAATGATATAAATGGCAATATAAAAATCAACGATTATCATTTTGATTTGATTTAATCAAAGACAATTCACTGTAAATAGAATGATGAGGGTGGTGAAATGTATAATTTACCACCTCCATAACACTCTCTCATCCTTTACACGGGATTCACTTATAGTGAGTTTTAATGGCATAAACGACAGTCATAAACAATATCATGCGCATTAAAATCACTTTTATTTTATTATCAATTATGGTTCATCAGCAACCGTTTCATGTTAAATTCAATGTTTTGTCTATCATGACACCACACACCCCGGTATCTCTTCTTTATTGAATATCCAACAATGTGCTCCACATAACAACCATTTTAAGTTAACAATTTTCTATTGTTTCATTTAATAAGGTAAAAACAACGTGTCTCACACACCGTATAACACCAATTAATGAGTATTAAAATTAGAATTAGCATAAAACTGTTCTTTATTGATGTAATTCACCTTAATTTTCTAACTTTTTTTTCTTCTGTATATACTCCTGGTACGTCAAAAATATAAGAAAGAAACATTTAAACAGGAAGAATGGCTGTTATCTAAATTACTTAGTACAATTTAAATCAATTAGTCAATTCCTTTTATGAACCATCACTTTTGTTATACAAATTTCGTGGCTCAATTTATGATAAAACTTTTTTTTCTGTTTTTTTTTCTTTCTTGTTCATTTTAATTTTATCCGATTATCAAGCCAAGTAAAGAAATTGTCTATAAAATTATGGAAATGTTTCTTGTTTGTTGTTCTTGTGAGTGTATGTATGTTGGAAAATTTGTTACCAACCACACAAAAGACGAGTAATTGATGTATGAAATTCACATCCATTTTGTTAAATGTTTACTGAAAAACCAATAGAATTTTCCACAGATGGTTTTTTTTTTTGTACAGTGGAAAATTACCTAAACTCACAATAAAAAAGAAGAAAAAGCGGACCAATTGATTTTATTGTTATCTCTCAATTCGATTGCCATTTGATTGAAACACAATTTTCACCCCTTGTGCTGTTCAATATTCCACTACCACCACGTTTTCTTCAATCATGTATTTGTTATTTATTTACTTTTTTTTTTTTATTTTAACTCAATATCGTCATGTGTGTAGCGGCGTTTCATTTAATGAAATTTATCTCTTGTATGTTTTCCCTAGTATTTTATTATCCAGTGGAATACACTAAGTGGGATGATAAAATAATTCGCATTTTGAACGTGTCAGAGATTCCCATCAAACGGAAAACCATTTTAGTTTGATAAAATAAAAAAATAAAAAAAAATTGTAACTTGAAAGTCTCATTGACATGTTACCACCCCCAAATAGAAGAAAAATATAAAAACTAATTCAGTTGACGTGTGTTACTCAATTTGTTTTGCAAAAAAAACAAAAACCGGCAATAACAATCAGTTTGTTTTTCCCCCTTTGATCCAGGATATCTTTCATAATACAATTCAAGCGCCATTTCACAAAATCGTCGAATTATTCATATGAATTTAATAAAATTCGTATATTCGGTAAAACAAATGAAACAAAGGACCACAGACTTTTGTTGTTTCATAGGAAATTTAAGGAATAAAAATGGATAATCATTTATCTGTAAATGAATCATACAAGAGATGGTTTTTAATCCATCGATAACCAATTGATATTTCGATTATTAAACCATTTAGAGATTTTGTTAACGAATAATTTACTAACAATTCTATTTTCCCACCAAATTTCCATTCAATTTCATGCTACCGTGTTTTCCATGAACAAAAACTAAAAATTTCGTGGCCACATAAATTTTCTCTCATTTGGCAACATGGTCTCATGGTCTGCGTGAAGAAAGCACAACAAATAAACAAATGGACCAAGCTCTACCTGGTACATTAATGCCATTAATAAATCATAACATGAATAGAAAACGCCTTTGATTTATTATTATGATGCTCAATTTACCTGTGACTATTTTATATTTGTATGTGAGAACCAAAATAAAAAACTTGAGAACTTTATCATACAAATAAAAACGGTCTCTTTACAGTTTTTTATTTTTAAATTTATTTATTGGTGCCATTTTCAATCCAATAAAACATGTGCTATAGAAAAAGAGTAACAATTCACAGCGGGTTCCATGTTTTATATTTCTTCTATGTTTTTTTTTTTTTTTCGAAAATAACTGGAAGTTAAGTAAATATTGATATTAAGATTGGATACCAACTGTACCATAGCGCAAATGTATGTAGTATGTTTCAATCATATATTATTGCTTTTGTTACGGTTTACCATTAAAGAACAAAAAAAAAAAAACAATCACATGGAGGCTTCAAAAATCGCACATAAACTAACACGAAGTGGTTAATATACACACGAAATATAGTGGGTGACACGCAATTATTCGTGACATCATGAAATCAGGTATTACACTTACGAAATGGATCATAATACCCATAAAACTGATCAAATATAGGGAAACTTCTCTACCATAAGGATATTAATTCAAACGAATTTTCACAAGTTACATATGAATGTACAGTTATTACATTACATTATTGATACCATTATGATCGATATTTTATTAATGTTACACATTAAATTTAATGCCATTAAATCATAGACAAATATCACTTATCGCGGCATCACAAAACAATTATTATTTATGTAATCCCACTTAAATCATCGATACCATTAGTATTAGAATGCAACGATAAATCCTATGATGTTTAATGTCACGAATCAACTGTATATGTGTGAGTGTGCAGAGCTTAAAACCAATGATCATCATCATTATCTACAATCTGTATCAGAAAAGCTTAACATTTAATACTAATTGAACGTTGCACCATAGAAATATGTTCAACATTCGATTACCGTTTTAACATGAATTCAAAATGCAATTAATTTAAGATAAAACATTTGTATTGGAATGTATTTCAATTCAACATTCCTAATTAGATAGAAACAATTTTATTTTTGTTGTCTTCAAACATAATGTATAATTGATACTTTTAATAATCTTGTACACACATAAATTGAACAAAAAAAAAATAGTATCAACCAAATACCAAATAGTGTAAATTAGATAAACAGTATCATGTAGTCTTATTATGTGTATTTATAAATTGTAATCATTTGTTATTTAATAGCCAATTTATGTGAATATTTTTAATTTATGTTGAACTATTTACTTGTGCATACCAAAATGGTAAAATTATTTTAATGTAATTTATTAATTGATTGACTTAATGGATCAAATAGAGAACAAAACTTTAATGGGTCTTAGAAGAAATTAAGTTTCATGTAAAAAATTTAATTTTTATTTTATTTGTACATTCTACTGGAATGGTGTTCAATGTTAAATGTAATAAACTTAGATTGCATTAATTTGTGCGCATGTACAATCATAATGGTTTATTCGTCTCTTTTCCACTTGAACGGTAATTTTATTTATTCACATTTTTATTAAAAATTATCTAGTAAAAAGTGATTATTATGAATAATTTACATACTTTTAAAAACGATTTAAATTTCATGTAAAAAAAATTTTACTTAAGCCAATAATGTTGTTGTTTTAACTTCATTTTTATTAAAACTTCACTGTGACTGGAACAGTGAATACAAATATAAATGATTTCAAGTAATTATTATAATATACTCTCTTATAAGCTTGTCCAGGTGTAATAAAACGTGTATAACAAATAAAACTTTTATTTATTTCCTTATTTCCTTGAGCGTTTAAATAAATAATCAATTGGTAAATAAACATTCAAATAGAATTTATTTTTCTATTCTGTACCATATGAATGGGTATTGGTTTATCGTCTCTCCATCGAGTAAAGATAAAACCAATAATAACGCTTTGTATGAATAATAAAATAACAACCATCTCTTACTAATCCCCAAACTGTCTCCATCTTGCATGTGTAATATCAATTTATGATCTATTCAATCATGTCTATTCGTCTAAATTTTGATGAAAATTCTACCGTCGATATTGACTGATTGGAAATACTTTTTTCATACATTTGGTAAATAAAATTCATTTGAATGCGTTTATTTATCTATTGCAGGATATAAAGAGACTCTGGAATATACAAATATAGAAAGAAATGGTGATCATAAACTTCTCTATATTCTGTAAGTTTCACCAATAAAAATCTGTAACTTCGGGAAACTGTATAGGAGAGACGTGTCATGAACGTGTCAATTGAATAAAAAAAAAAATCGATTTTTGTTTAACTCAGCAATAAATTTTATGCATGGCGTTTCCTTTTTTCGATCAATATACAATTTTGGCTGACTGATATGTGTATGAGGAGTTTTATTTATTTCTGTTTTGGGTTACCAAATGGTAATACACCATCCATGTGTGTATGAAAATCTCCTCTTGGATAACCAAAAAAGAAAAAAAAAAACTTTTCCAATACACTCATACACTTAACACATCACACGTTTTTTTGGGTGAGACGAATGACGCGCACTTTAGAGAACTTAGTTTGCTATGTAACACACCATTGTTATGTAATAACAGTGTACTCTATGCATACATTTTAATTCCCACCTACACCAGAGTCCCCCCACTTCTTAAATTTATAAGAAATTCAATTCGAAAATCAATTCAAAACTCAAAATGATGGCGATTGTTTCTTCATCGTTTTAATATTTGAAATAAATTAGGGATCACACATGTGCGTATGCTTTTATCATTCTTCTATATTCTAATCACTTTAAACATTAAAGTCTTCTGTAGACGATTTTCCGTTTTTCTTAACAAACCCAATATTCAATGTGAGCATGACTCTGATAAATTTTCACCGGTAACACAATGATATTCAATAATTCTTAATGAACACATCATCTCATCCGACATGTTTCAATGCAAAATAAACCAAAAAACCCAACGTAAAAGCTTTAACACCCAAAATCTCTGGATCCCATATAAAATGTTCCTTCTGAATTTCGATTTATTTTTCCTCTTTTTTATTCATTTTGTCGGTTCGTATCCTAAAGGCTTTTACTGAATTTTCTCTTTTTTTAATTTTGTGTATTCCATTATTCGGCATACGGAAAAGATGAAAATTCTATGAACCATTTTATTTTAGTCTTATACAATTTACATATTAAACGTTTTCACATTCAAAACTGTAAGCATGTATTGTTTAATACGACCGATAACGAGAAAGAGTGTAAAAATTTACAAAAAAAAAAAAAAAAAATGAAACATAAAGAAAAAGGCATATAGTCCTAGTTGATGTTTTAGTTTTTGAATACTTTTTGATTTAAAAAGAAACAAAAGGTTTTTCTCTCCTCATTTACTTTAGTTTATTTGGTATCCTTATGTCTTGTGTTTCACCATTATTTCGGGTGGGAATATTGAATAAATGGAAGGAAAACCCCAAAGTGAATGTGTATGTGCTGAAAACTGTTTCCTTTTCACTTTGTTTTCTCTCAATTTATTTTTTTTTTTGTTTTAATTTTCCCTAAACAGTTTTATGGTTGTAGAAAGCAATGGTTTACCGGTTTATCGTTTCAGTTTTGTATATTTTTTTTTTCTTTGAATGGAAACAAAAAATAGTGCAGACAAAATGGAAAGTTAAATTATGAGACAACGTTAGATGCACTTTTGTATGGATTTCCTTTATTGTCTGCCACACTGTGTTTTTTATTTTCAGTTTTGATACTGAAAATTCCGAAATAAAACAAAATAAAATAAACGGGAAGGAAACAATCGTTATTCACGTTTAACCAAACTTAAATTTTCTTTTAGTTCATAGTTTTTTGCCAGTTATTGTTTCATTTGACTCCATAATTCTTTTCTTTGTGACAAAATTTCACTCGTATCATATGTTCCAATTTTTTAAAGTTAACAAAATGTGCTAAGAATTTTACAGTTTATCAAATTAAAACTCTCATCTGCTCTGTTTTGTGTGAAGAAAAACGAATGGTTTTTTTGGAAATGATTCAACAAAAATAAAAAACCGATTACTTACCCATATGCTGCCAGTGTTGGATCTAATGGATAATATCCAGTTGTTGGCTGTAAACCAGCCGATGTCCATGCTGACATATCACTTGTTGGTCCGCTGTCCTTAAAACCGTAAGGATTACTCTGGAAATTGAATTAAAACAAACAAAAACCAAAGAATTAGAAATCGATCAATGATGGATTGCCTACATTCGGGCGATTAGAAATTTGAAAGTCAATTTGAAGCTTTTACGCTAAGGCCAGTGAGCGGCTCATAAACGCTGCGTTTAACCTTTGATTTGGAAACTAAAATTCATTTCGTTTTCTTAGTTTTAAATTTAATTGGACTGTATGATCACTTAATTATTGAATTCTAAGAACTTTCATCCCTTTTTTATTCTCATTAATTCAACGATCTATCAATTTAATAGAAAATCCATCAATTTAGTGACATCTTAATCGTATCTGAAATAAATCACATGAAAATGCTCTATCAAAAATTTAATTGACGTATTCTTTTTACTATACTTCCGGATAAGTTTAAGAATAAAAATGAGAAACAACTTTAAATCTGTTAGGTGAGAAGAGATCTCATATCATCTAATACCATCAAAATCTAAGAGTTCTCATTTTCTATTTATTCTTCTTTAAGTTTTCGTTTCATTCATAACTTTATAATATTCAAATCCAATTAAAAACTTATATTGAAAAATAAGAAAACCAACATCTGAATTGATTTAACCAAATAAAAAAAGAATTAATCGAATTGGATAAATGTTAAAGAGATTCGGTTACGTTGAATGAATAATTGAATTATAAAGATATTATTAAAACGACGGATTAATACCTGACCGATACTCTTTTATTTATTTAGAATATGATAAATCATTAATCTCTTATTCGTGAGTGTTTTTCATAATTTTTTTTTTTATCTCTCTCTCTTCTTAGTTTTGGTCCACAAAGTCTAGAAGAAATATTAAAGGATTCTGTGTGACTCGGTTTATTCTTTTCAAAGTTGACAAACACATTGATTATTTGGTGGCTCAAAAGAACAGTTTCATCTGTTTATAATATTTTTAATTTTCATATACGAAATGTGATTGTAACTAATTATAACCATCATACCACCTGCGCGTTTTTCACCGCACCTCCTAGTGATTAATTATGTTTCCATCGTATGTTTCTCTCTCACTCTTTCATTCTTAATCAATTCGTGTAAGAAGAAAAGATCCAACAACACTCGATTCAATGGAGCTGAAAGACTGGACCCAAAAATTCTCTTTGAATCAATTGATTCATTTTGGTAATCATTGTAGACTGGTCAAATACCTTGACATTGGGTCTCTACACACTTTACACGGGGACACACTTTTCTATTATGCAAATGGATTTTTGTGTTTTATTTTTAAATTTCAAATCATATTCAAACTCACCGTATAATTTATATTAATCAGGTAAACTGAATTCATCAGACAGAAAAAAAGATCGAGAACTTTGATAATCGGTTGCATCATAGCACAGTAGATAAAGGTGTTGGACTCAATCGAAAAGTTATTCAATTATGTCAAAAGAGTTCATTAAAGGAGTCACTTCTTTAAACGTGTTACAGGTTCTTCGGTGTGTAACTTCTTGATGGTTTGTTTAATTATAACTCTTTCAATGTATTTCATTTATTCTGAATTAAATGGCAATATTGACATTTTTCATTCGTTCAGTTTAATTTAGTAACCAAAGGTAAAGACAATAAAACACCGTATTAAAGGTGTGAAATAATAAACGATCGTGGACCAAATGGTCAATTCTTTTTCAATAATTTTCCATATGTACAAACTTCTTTCAATGGAATTTAAGAATTGTCAATATGATATTTACTGCATTTTTTAACCAGATCTCACTGTTTATTGTGTTATTCAATGGCTTGAATTGCAAATAATATTTTGGGTTTAAAAACATTTAATGTGGTTACAATGCGTTTTCCACAGTGGTGACATACCAAAGTGTCGCAAACAAAAAAAAAAAACACAATTTTAAATATGCCCACGATTTTCCATTAAATACCATCCGGATGGAATCTAAGAAAACCCATAGTGTAATGAGTGGTTTTCTGTATTGAAATTAAACAGAATAAGAAAATAATGTTCTTGTGGAATGAACGGTTACGCCAAAATGTACAAATAATTTCCCTTTTTATTCAACATTAAATATTGAGTTAAATAGGGATAAAAATCGCTACAATTGTCTTATATTGTTTTGTGTTATTCAATGTTTTATTCCGCTATTTTGTTTGTCTTTTTGTATTCTGTTGCGTTTTTAACTCTCTTGTATCTTTAGCTCCCAATAAACATGTGAACTGGATGGAATATTGAGTCTCAGTTACAACAATACAGTGGGTAATATACTAAGGAGACATATCTATGGGACACACAATGAACATCCAATATTTTGCATTTACACATATTTGAGAGAATTTAATATTTATTATACCCCAATAGAGTGTAGTTCTTAAACATGAACAATGGATACCATTGCATTTAATTTATGGCCGAATCATTAGTGATAATATGGATACCCGAACAGAAATTAAAGTTCACGAAAGACAAGAAAGAAATAACAGAATATTATTGGTAATATACAAATGATTGGGTTAGGAAATCCTAAAATCAATTTGATCAAGTCTTTCTCATTCTACAATCGATGGAAGATCATTTTGTTCTCATTGAAATGATGATGAAGGAATATGAATACGATTAAAATCGATCCAATTGTCTGTCCAAACAGTCACAATTAACTAAAAGGGAAAGAATACGATTTTTCTATAGATTGAGCAATTAGCTATTGACAAATTGAAATGCTATCTGCAGCTAATTGACTCTTCTTTCTTGTATCCCCCCCATTACTCCTTTCAGTTCAACTTTCGTTGGACTGATTTAATGCCATCTTCCACTTCACTTGTCCAATTAGACTAATAACGGAATCAATTGACGATTATAATCATTTCATTCATTTCCGAATGGATAGATGATGAAGATGGAACTTCACTTAACATTTTCATCCGACATTCATGAGTTCTCTTCACACCAAAAACACTCAGTGTAATTCACATTAAATCTTCTCTCTCTCTCTCTCTCTCTCTCTCTCTATCCTCATCATCATCGATTTAATTAACGTCATTGTTTTTCCTTTCAATTATCAGCCTTTTTAGAAACAAATTATCAATTGTATCCGGAATTCATCTTAACAGAATATTTTTATGCTTTCGATTCGTCTCGATTAAATCTCGAAAGATTATTTGTTTTACGATCTCTTTGAATCGGAAAATCCATTATCAATACTTCATTGAATGTATCTATACGGCGTTAAACTTAACAGAGCAATAGAAGGAAATAAGAATTCTTCTAATAAAAATCTCAGTAAAGTATATGAATTACTTTGACTCTGTTTTGAGTTGTCAATTTAACTTCTACGTTAACACACTCTCACTTAGTTATCTGTTACTATTTATTATTGAAAACGGAAAAATTGAAAAGATAGAGAAAAAAACTTATCAATACAATATCACTAGTCAATATCAAATCAATATTATATTTATCATTTTGAAGGGAAAATAAAAAGAAAAATTAGTTTTTAACTTGACACATGGCGGGTTATACCCTTTGATATAAATACTCGCATTAACTAGACTGTTTTCATATGAATACCTCTAAAGTGTTATACGGAAGAGAAGGCACATAGTAAATCAAAGCCAAACAAAATATTTACTCGAAAAAAAAAAATAACGTCTCCTTCAATGAGTATCACTCTTACTCTCCCCCATATGCATTGTCATGCTAACAGAAGGAACCAATTTTGAAGTGTATTCAATCACTCTTCGATTTCAACTGGAGGATTTTCCTTATAACAAAATTGAATGCGTATCGAGAGACAACTTGAAGTATATTGGAACTTCTTAAACTGTTGTTGTTGTTGTTATATTTCTTCTAATCAGTCATTCCATATCATAAAAAAACAATCACAGTCCGATTTCAAGTATTTCTCATTCACCTACTTAATTAACTAGTCTTACATACATATCGGGTGGTTTGAGTACGTATAATGTGTGTGATATGTCATTGCGATAATGGAAATTGATAAAAAATTAGATTTTGAAATAAACTTTTTTTATTTCTTTAAATTTTCTGTTTGATTTTTTACCGCCAACGAAACCAAAAAAACTGAAACAAACTAAATAAATATCTAAAGTATATGGCTATAAAATATACTTAACGTAAACTTGAAGTTGATCTACACAGTATATTTGAATTAAATCATTAATTATGAGGACAAACGTAATTCAATGTATTTTCTTGAATGATTTTCTTTCAAAATTTTTTTTTATTTTGGTGTGTTGTAATCTAAACTAAGAGTTACAATACCCACACATCTATTGATTCAAATCATTGATAACTAACAATTCCTTTTTGATTATACGTTTGATTCATTTCATTTGGATATGAGATAGATATTCCTTTACCCCAAATATGGAAATTTAAACTCAATATCATACGGAAATCATATAAACGTTCATACACATCATAGACATTGGAATTTCATTTTCATTATATTCAAAAAGGATTGTCCCTGAAGAATATTTAACCCTTCGCCAGACTTGATTCTGTTTTTCCGCAGCCATAAATGTCTTTAAGAGATCGTTTAGGCCATTAAAATGTTGAATATATGGAGTTAAGTAACGTTCATCGATTCATATAATTTTCATTTAAACGTAAGGGATTTATGTAAATTCGATATTTACATTCAACATCCAATGTTAAATTATATTGGTTACATACAAGAACAGTCCAATATACCAGAGCTTTACCATCACACAAAGACAATATACAAACATTAGAATGTTTTACTTTAAATGACGTCTAACATATAATTTCCTTAGACACAGAAAAAAAAAAGAAACAAAAAATTCATTTTATAGGACAAAATGGGTGATACGTTTGTATGCAATTTTTGTCATAGGAAATTGTCTCGCCATTCTGGCTTCTGTTCGTTGAGTGTATTTTCATTTATTTGTCGTATGCAAAAATTAAAACTTTACGGATTAGAGAGAGGGAGAGAGTACACCAAAAACCAACAGTAAAATTGAAAAGAAAAATCATCTAAGAGTTAGTGACTTCTACAGTAACACACATCATTACTATACCTTTGTACTTTTCGCGTTCACACAGGTAAATAATGTATTTAAAAAGTGATTAAATAAAAACAATGAAACTGTATGATTATATGCAATTTTGAATAACTAACGATATGTATAAACCGTTGAATTACTGAATAGTTTATGGTGTATGCAGTCAGTGAAAGAAAGAGACCGAATTATAGTACTCAGATTGTATAAGAATGTTTAACAAAATGCTACAATGGGATGCATCGTATTAATCATTAACCATGCTAAACCTAAAGAACGGCGAATTGGTTAGGTTTCACCGTTAAAATTGTTTAATTTCCACATATTGCAGACAACAGTAAGTACTAGTATCATACCATAATGCCCACTAGATATCAATTGTCAACGATATAACTTATAGTCTTAAGATTATTAACAGAGTCAGACATAATCGTTTAGGGTCCTTGTACACACCAAAAATACCAAATTAATTAACACATAAAATGTATGAATTTTAAATCAACTGTAATCCAAACCACAAATGATTTAATACATAGACGTCGTATTCAGTATGAAATCCATCATCAGCGCCATTTATACCTGAATTTACCTTCGGACTGGATAATAAATTAACGATGAACGCAACATTATTATGAGGATATTGCACTACGACACGTGGTTAATCACTAGAAGACATTTAATCATCATAAAAGACTAACAAACTGTTCATAATGGCAACAAACATTAAAATTAATACGATTTAGTTTTTCTTTTTCTTTCCATTCAACGCACTTATTATGGTTACCATTTGAATGAAAACAATTTAATTTTTATTCTGCCAGACAAACACAACTTGAGCATAGTTAATATTGTGTGTCGCCATTTGATAACATAATAAGCATTTAAATGAACTTATTTTTTATTGAAATGCAAAAATACAAATTATAAATAAAAAGAAATAACAAAACCATTGTCTTTTTATCAAACGTTAATGTGTCGCTGAATTATTCTTTTACTTGCAGTAAAATAACAACCGAAATTTTTGTTTTGTCATGGATAATTTGTATATCAGTCTCATTATACCTGTCAACGTTTAATAAATTAATACTTAATTTTCTTATAAGAACTTATAATTGCAATAAAAAATTGAAGCAAAATATAGTGAAACACGTGGATTTGTTAATGAGGAAAAAGAAACCGAAACGAAATTTTTATTTCTTTTTGTAACCGGATATTTGTACACCAACGAAAAGAATTCGCGAAAAATTAAGAGGTTAAGTTATTCTCACTCTGGACAAGATTTTATTGCTATTATTCCGTATGGTTTATTATCCAAATTATAAGGATAAATGATTGAAGTGTCCAACAATCGATCGTGTATTGATTTACTGTTGTGCGCCCATTTAACATCATTAAATTACAAAAAAAAGATTTATTCACATTAAACAAAACAAAACAAAACAAAAATAAAATTCGAAAACCAATAAATAAATACTAATTAGATTGTTATGTCTTCACCCCGGTGCATACGTAAAGTCATATTGTATGCAATCATCAACGATGAAATTGTATGTATCCATACCAGACTAACAGACTGTGTCTGTGCTTTTCAAGTAAATAACAATCGGTTGATTTATCGTTTCATCCCAAAAGATGAGAGAATAACGAAATAAAACAATAACCGATTTTATATGGAAGAAACTTTAAAAAATTATTTTCATAGAAAATAAAACTTCTCTTTAGCTCTCTTCATTTATTTTCTAACGAATTTTAATGGGTTTTTCATTTGACTGTAGTTCAATTGATTTGAAATTTACCTTAAGAGATTTTTACCTTAATTTTGTACTACAGTACACTTGAATACTTTAAATGAATAAAAATTTTAATTCGTGATTTTTATGGTACCGCCAATTTTGTTTTTATTTTTTTTTTTTGGTTCATTTACTTGCAACGGCAACCGGTGCTTTACTATACCATTGATGAATCTTATTACAGTACGGGATATATGGAATTGACAAATAGAAAAGAGTAAGTACTTTAAAAGTATTAACATTTTTATTCTCTCTTGTTTTATGTGAATTTAGGCGCCACACAGGGAAATATTCTCAATTGCCTACAATAACAAAAACAACGTAAAAAATGATTGTTGATTACGGAACTGCACAATTTGCAATGAATAAATAAAAAAAAAAACTTCAGTTCTCTTTTGTTAGTTTTGTTGCTAGTTTTTACGTTTTTTTTTTTTTTCTTTTAAATAAAATAGAAGTTTTATTTCATTTAAGAGAACTTCACTTACATTTTTAGCGATTTCTCACTTTAAGAAATTCAGTTAAAGTAAAAATATTAAATTTAAAAATCCCCCAAACATATGAAAATAAATAAAAAACAATCAAACGATTTCGTTCAATGAAAATTTACAATTCCAGTTGACGCCGATTTAGATGCATTGCCAATCTATTGGTATTTAGTTATCTCTGTATTTTCATTTATTCTATACAAAAGTAGAAGATTTTATTATTTTTACTTCACTATCTTAAACGCATTTCATTGAAATACTAAAAGTTTAGTGAAACTATAAAGATGAGAAATTCCGGTACACAATGAAGTAAATGGATTTGCGCTATTCGTTAACTTTTGCTCTTCACTTTTCTAAGCAATCCACACACATATGAACATATCGTAGAACAGAAAATTCATTCAATTCATTGAGTGCAACTGCAACCTGATATCCCCCCAATATTCCCGGTCCGGTGAGAGAATTCTGTTTTTATTTTATATTCAAACAGTTGAGGACTGTGAAGAATCATCCCGTCACCATATAAAAATGCTAAACACATCGTTTCACTTGACTCTCTTTCACTTGCATTAGCTTTTTCCTGATTGCTTTCAAATGCCATCAGTGAAGTCTTTATTTTTACATTTTAAAATAAATCGTTTACCACCAAACTTGACGTATGTAATGAGAAGAAGTATAACCAACAATAATGCATATACTGGCATTTTTAGAACTGTTCTCATTTACTAAACAGTTCACAATGTGAATAACTAAAATCGCATAAATAAAATACCAGAGTGAAAGAGCCAACAAAGTATTAGCATTTAAAAGCTGTAACGTACAACGAATTCAATACTCTTCTCTCTTGTACTTAGAAAAGACTGTAAGTGATGGGCTTTCAACTCAAAAAAAGACGAATTGAAACAAATTATTTTGTTTTTGGTACAACTAACGCCTTAGCGTTAATGCGTTTGCTGACATCTTAATTGTCTCCTTTTCTCTGTATATTTGGTTACCATTGATTTATCAATTTGATATTCAAGTCCTGTGCGCCCACCATAAATGGACTTAAATGAAATCAACGAAATGAATTTATTAATACAAATTCAATGATTTTATTCACCGCTCATTGCTAATTATGATGATTATTCAATGCAATCTTCAAGAATCATCATTGAATAACAAATGATTATGGCCCATTTTTGAATTATTAAATAGTGTTGGGAATAATGTAATGCGGTACCTTCGGTATAATCAATTGTTCCATATATAAAAATGAACATAATTTAAATAAATTCCCATTGGGATATGTGATCTACTTTAAAGAATTGCCAATCATCGAATAATCATAAGTTTCATTCAGTCACATTTCTTGTCTGAATTGATGATGATTGTGTCTTTTATTTGTGATTTTTGTATTCTTCGTAATTCTTATTTTGATGATGATGATGACTGTTGGCCAAATAAAATGCAATTGAATCAATGAAACAGTGAAGAGACCTAAGAAATGATTTTTTTTTTTATTCATTTTACAGAAGTCTCAGAGACTGAAGCTAAGACTTTTATATGTGAGTTCTTTCCATCATCTCCGTTACACCGGATTACACAAAGCAATTGCATATTCGCACATTAAGAATGTCTAACGCACTCAATTCGCAATAAATAAGAATTTCTGTATTACATTATTACATTTATGTGACACCACTCATAATGAATTTTATATTTATATAACGTATCACTCTTGTTCTCTATTATACTGAATGGAATTACAACTCTGGCAAATGAATGTGTATCAAACCATGGAAATTATGATGGATAAATTTATGGTTCTGCACTTGGACAATCCATTATGGTTGTGAAGAAAAAAACCAACGTAATACAGAATTTTCCAAACCACCGAAAAAAAAACAAACAAACAACAACATACAATTGCGCTATCATTTATGCAATATACATAAAGTATTCAATATAAAGAACAAATTTATCATCTTATACGTTTGGATTTAACATTATGTGAAATATTTCTATTATGTTTGGTATTTCTTCTTTCAGTTGGAATGCGTTTTTCATCGTTACATATTCTCAATGTTACGAATTCTCTTTTATCACTGAAACATACATAGTATATGTAATATAATCTGCTATGTGATGGCTCAAATTGTTGTTATTTGTACGTAATATCATTCAATTTTGGTGACTTGATGGACAACATTTGATATGGAAACGTGTATCTTTCCATTGCCAACCAGAATTTGTTTTTTCCTTCTATTCAGATTGAATAGAAAGAGATGCAATTTACACATTGTTCAAAGAGCCAATGGCTAATATATTTTAGTTACTAAGGAAAACTTTTATCAATTGATAACAACACTCTATTGCAGATCAATATTGTCGTTAGCAACACTTAACATCATTTCTTTTAAAAAACCGCTTGAAAGTTTCCCCAATTTTCTATCAATGGAAAAACTTAGTCTCACTCAACTCAATGTAATCGATGTGAAGTAACACAACGAATTACCCTTCAAATTGACTTTTCATACATAAAAAATTAGGAAAAGGAATAAAGATTTAATAAAATGCAACTCACCAGTGGCGGATAAAATGCTGAGCTTTCAACACCAATACTTGGATATGGATTTTGATCAGTCGATGGATACGGTGTACCATAAACACTAACACCACTTGATGGTATCCTTGAATAGCTAGATAATGCCAAACGTGCTGAATCATATTGGCAGGAACATACAGATTGTCCAGATACTGGATCAGTCATTATTGGACGACCATTTTCGCAACATGATGTTGCTGGTGGTGCATTCGTTGATGTTTGTGACATTGCGCCAGGACTTAATGCACCAGATGGTGCACCTGTTGCTGAACCACCACCTGGACTAATTGATGGTGCATTTGCTCCCGATATCGGTGATTGGGCACTTGCTGTTGTCGTTTGAGCTCCACTACCAAGTAGCTGAAAAATAAAATAAATGAAAATTTGAAAATGTCAATTGTAGTAATTGGAAAAATTTGTTGTTTCTTTTTATATAAAATTTACAAAATGCGTGTCTATGGTAAAGGAATTGTTGTTGGTTGTTCAATTGATTCACAAAAGGTAACAAAAACCTTACACATTGTACGATCTTATCAAATTGAAATAATCTAAACGGTGTGTACCACCATTCAAAACACAAATACAATTTTGGATAAAACGAAAAGAACGAAATAAAACCCCTTTTTTCCATTCGTTAAGACCATTAACATGATCGTTTGCATTAAATATCTGTACGTTCTTTTACTTCTGCTGAAATAAAAAAGAAACAAAACGAGATACCGAAACATCTTAAGCTCCCCATCAAATTCATTCTTGATTGTCTTAAAGCCAATACCATGTTAATATCAGCTCTTTTTTTTTGTTTCATTTCCAATGGCTTAGGCTGAACGCGCGTGAGTTTTCTTTGAGGTGAATGAATAACGATGGATGTGAATAAAATTGTCAAGTCAATTATCTTAATTCTATCGGAAATTATGGAAAAAAAATTTTTTGAACCGTGAATTACCTGGATAGATTCGATTTTTACTTAAGCCTATTCCACGGAATATGAATAATTCAGGGTAATCAAATACTATAAGAGAACTCTGTCTTTTACCAAATGGCGATAAGAATCAAAATTGAATAAAATCTTTCTTATATAAGAAACAGATTGATATACGTTGTACATGAAGGTAAACGCCGTACGTGTTTAATGTCTCTTTTGGAAGTTCCAAATACATCCACGCAACGATTGGTGCATCACATGCTGTTGATATGGTAAAGAGATCCCATAATAACACCTTTGTTTCGGTTGATAGAAATAATAAAAGTATCGTTTATGGTTTTTTAATAAACGAATTAATAACCAAATGGATTATATCGTCAAATATTTAATGATCCAATACAACATATGAGAGACGATGGGCTTTCATCTCTTGCGCGACCTTTACATACAATCAACTTGACAATGAATGACCGTTTATTTAATTCTTATTGTTTTCCATCGATTTATTTGTACACTTCAGATGAGAAAAAGATTGATTTTATTGATATAATGATGACAATTCGTCCTTTTTCTATCTGATACATTCTCAGTTTGATTTAAATTCCCTCATCCTTAAGATTTCATGTGTTGACGTCTATGGAATAGAATACCATTTTGGTATACATAGTCGAGATTGGTAAACATCTAAATGTGTGTATCAAATTACCAATTGGTCAGGACATTGAATATATCAACCCTCTTCTTTCCTCTATAAAGTTTTCCATAAGTGAGGTTATTGTGAAGTAAATACACAACAGAATACCAAGTAAAAATGTTTCAAATGACGGGTGACTTCATAAGTACTTGAGTAAATACATTGTGTACACACTTAAATCATATCCAACGTGCTGAATTTTATGCTATACCCAAATATCATTCAATTCAAATCATATTTTATATGGTAAATATTAGTGAAATTACATATAAACGTAACGTAACAAAATAGCTTATGTACATTATTTTATAGAGAAAAAATTCACTGATTCATAAGACACCCTCTCCATATACACACATCAATGGTTCTAGCATAATAAATGAATCATATTTGAAATGTTATTCATAGATACAGACATCAATTACTTGATGGACTGTTGGTATTCTATGGTAATTTAAAACGTCTCTTCTTTTTTAAAGGTTGAATAAAGAAAATAAATATTAATGATCGTTTCAAATTAATGAACTAATTGTAGTCCAAAGCTCCATTAAATATGCCATTAAAAAGCATCACCCAACACAGAAAATGAAAGGGAAAATTTTAATTGCATTTTAACTTTACGGAGACATCAAATTCAATCAATTGACATTAAACCATTCATATTCAAGTAATGCACAATTATGAGTGACTTCAACCAAATAGCAATGAAACGTTTTTATTTTATGGCGCTACTTGTGGCAAATAAAATTGACTATAACCAAATAATATTATATTTTTATTACTTAATCCATATGCTTTCTTAGTTCCTTAGTTCTATTCTAATGCCGTAAGAGATCTTCAATAGTCGTGAAAATAAAACAATAAAATTTATTTGGCCGCCAATGATAATACAATAAAACTTAAATCATTATCAAATGAAGCTTACTTATTACAAAGAGAAAGAGTATCTTAATTTAAATTTTTTGTCTTCAAAATCCACCAACATCACATTAGATATTCATATAACTTCCATATGAGCGAATATAAGTCACAGTTCGCACGGTAATTTTTTGTTTTTGTTTTTCTTGTTATTCATTACATCAAGAGAAGTGTATAACAATAAGCAAAAGAAAAAAAAAATAAATAAATTACTATGCAAGCAGAGTACTTGTCATGTGAAAATTTAAACGTGTGCATACTCTCAAGAGAAACATACATAAATTCTTTTAATATTGACAATATTAAAATTTTTTATGGTCCATTCCGTAAGTAAATAATTGTTTTTTTTATTCATCTTATTTGGGTATAATGTCTTAATGTCAAACTATTAACATTAATTTCCATCAGATATCGATGGAATAGCGATACAAAACCTCCAGTTATAGAGACAAACACATTAGATACTGCGCCATATTATCTCTAGTAGGAGACCTTGTTGCTCCATTCGTTTAAATAGAAGTAATACTTTCTGTTTAGCCAAAAAATAAAATCATACGGGTCATTATGTGTTTATGCAATTTCAATAATGTTTATCTCAACAACAAGTATCTTATGCAAACAAATCTACTTAAATTTCTGTGTAAATTTTACAATGAAATATTTTCTTTTATTTTTCCATGCAATTTTCCATAACGGCTGACGTGATATTTTTACGTTTTTTTTTCCTTAAGAAAACAGTCACTAAGTGTTTCTTAGAACATCCCTTTTAGCATTCAACATTTCTCTAGCAATTGAAATTTGAAAGACTTTTGCATTTTTAATTCAAACATTTCCCGCGTCTCTTGTTTCTTCTTTGTTACGTATTCAATTGCTTTTGGTAAATTTTTTAAAACTATTAAAATGATTTTTATGTTTTTATACAAATTGTATAAATTCACATTTAATCTAAAGTACGTGTTCTAAATAAAGTGCTATTCTCATTTTCACCAAATCCGATTCTTTTTCAGTTGAATACGATGGCATTTCCCACTTGTCTGTGGAAATGGTTCAACACAATCCTTGATCTCTTTTTTTAAATCCATCAATTAACATTTGACATTGCCATTCATAGAAGAAATGGTCTCTCTCCATCTGTGGAATATAAGAATAAATTCTTGAGAGAATTCTATTCATACTCCATAATGGAACAATGACAGCCTTTCTGTTACCGATATCATTACTCGTATAAAGCCCATTTTAAGCATCGCAATTAATTTAATCAATTAAAATTAGTCAAAGAGTATATCCCTCTGCTTCTGTTCTTCCATCCCCAAAACCGATTCAATTTAAATGGTGAGATTTTCAAAGAATTTTCTGAATTGATCGTCGTTACCATTTAATTAGCATATTGAACCCTTTTTTGTTGCATCCACTTGGCAAAAGCCCATTTGACCACACGGAAATTAATAAAATATCTTCTAATGCGTCATGGGTTCGCATAAATTTTAAATTCAAATGGTCCAAGGGAATAACATTCACTACAGAACAGATAAGATACGTAGAGTGTTGGCATCCATATTCTTCTATCATCAATTGATGACGAAAAATACCAAGTACGGAATATTTTTAATTCTCTTTCTCTCCCTACTGGTGTTATTGTTCCTATTTCCTCCCAATACAAAGAAATGGAAAATCGATTGAATCTTTTGATTTTCTATTTACAGTAGTTTTTATCTTAAAGTAACCCACTCGATATACCCATTCAGGATCAAAAATTCATCTAAACCGTAATAAATTGTCGTTCATTTCCGATGAACTTCAAAATTGTTACTATTGTTGCTTCATAATAAAATCGAAATAGCCAAACAGTAAATATTTCGCGTGCTATACTCCAAATCCAATGTAAATTACAGTAATAACGATAAATAAAATTACTCTAAGCGTTAGGAATATTTTTTATTTTTCAAAAATTCAATTAATTAATTTGATTGGGAAGTTTCACCGAAGTACAATGAAAAATATTCATCAAGGACACAAAATTAAAACAATCACTCTTAATTCACCCACATTATAAGTTTCAGTAGTTTTTTTTTTCTTATTATTCTTTTGAAATAGATGAATGAAATCAAAACATCTGATCAAAAAAAAAAATTATAAAAAGAAGAAACAAGTATGAAATAATTTAAATCATTTGAATTACGATACTAAAATTATAATAATAAATGATATAGTAGACAAATTAAATAGCAATTTATATTAATAATTTGTATACAAATGTTCAAAATGAATTTTTGATGATCAATGACTATATTAGTTTTATATACACTTCATATAGTAATAATACCTTTTGTGTTTACTCATTAACTAGTTATGTGTGTTTACATACAGGTAAAACAAATAAATGATAGAGAGAAAGAGCGACTAATATCCCCACAGTGGAGACACACTACGAGAATAAATGAGACAACGACTAACTAAAATGTATGAAATAATGCGTTTTGTATGACTAGACTTGAATAGGATTTTTGTTTTCTTTTCTTTCTATACACATTTATGTCAATTGACTTGTGTGTTAAACTAGAATGAAATTGTATAGAAAAACGATTAACTTCAGATTATTCATATCATTATTATTATGTGTATAGTCTAACAAATCTAAAGAATAATGTACGAATCCTGTGATTAGTCCAACAGAAGATAGGGCAGGGCATTGTTTAATGGCAATATATAAAATAACAAACAAATAATAAATAAGTAATTTAAACAGATATTTTATGTAGACAAATACTTTACAGTAATACGTACAACGCATTATTAACAGTATGTTTGATATGCACTTAATGACACGAAACATAAATAAATTCCAATTTTAATAATTGTACAGTGGTTTGGAATAAAGTAGTTATAATTGACAAATCAATTACTTGTTTCACTCACAGTCATAGTTTGGAAGGTATACCAGCAGATTATAAATTATATTTAATTAGTATGTCTTTTAAATATCATTTGTTTATTTGATTTAATTCAATGACGATGAGCTTCTTTATTTTCAAAAAGAAATAATTAAATTAGTTGAATAACTATCCAATTTGATCATTAATTAATGAATTTTTAACGAAAATATTCATTCAAATCCAAAGAGAATTGTATCGTTTCTGTTCTTTTGGTATTTAAATAAAATCAGGTTATCTATCCAATCAAATCTCTTGTAATTGTTAACCCATTACGTTGACACTTTAAGACTATGCCACAACGATACAGAGAAGATGAACAAAAGGAAGCAAGACAACGAGAACCAAATCTTAATTATGTCAATCATAACAGTCACAAAAGGTACAACAAGAACCAAAATGTAATAAGAAAAGAAAAAAAAGACAAAAACTATAAGATACCAAAAGTGAAACAGAAAAGAATATCTGAATCTGTTGGTAGCTAATTTGAATGATGATGGCCAGTGAATTATCATCAGTTGATGCCAGTTGGCTTAACTTTCTGGCCTTTATGTAAATCGATAATCAAGAGAACGGGTTATGTTAACAATACAATATAAACATATCCCCAAAATATATAAAAGAGAATATTTAATATTAAACTGTGAATAATTTGAGACACAGTCCAATATTCAAGCCAAGAAATTGAAAAATAATATTTGCATATTCACTGAATGAAAGAGACAAGAGTTCGGTCCGGGTGTGTTTGCAACAAAGACTGATTGCATAAAATACGAATCATGATCATCTCATAATGAATCCACCAACACACATTAATTGGGGATGGAATTGATGAATATAATGTGCGACTCTTCATTATAATTTAACGCAATTTTTCCTTGTTTCAGTTGGTTTTTCGCCTTTTAAGTTGAATTAATTAATGGCCAAATATCTTTTTTTATTTAAATTGTCTTCTCTATAGGTTTGCATACAAGTAATAATAAACGACGAGAGTAATACAATAAAGTAGAGTGATCTATTCATGTGTGAGTGGGGTAATAATATTGCGCTATTTAAAATGCATTAAATTCAATAATTATGCATAAGAATTTTATTGAAAAAATATAAGAATAATTTAGTTTAATGGCAAAGTCTCTTAATATTCATATTTCGTTCAGTGAGAAACCCTTTGATATCTTCCTATCAATTCATTCTTTCTTTGAAAATCACCTGGAAGTGTCGACTATTAAAAATTATGAATAAAAGAAGATGCATCACTACTAAATGGCAACCGAAGTAAATACCTTTCGGTTAAATATTAATTGATCAATATTATTTATAGATCTTGTGTTTCACTTGAATCATCAACATTCTTACTAAGGATTGTTAACAAATGCATAGAGTATCATCAGTTACCATCTCCTATTTACCTCAACGAGTAAGAAGGGGGTTGATATTTTCCAATCTAATCACGATTCATTTAAACTTTCGCATTTTCATACTTCATATCTTCCCTCTTAGTCACTCTACGACATCGTTATTTGGCATTTAATTTTCGTAATAGGAAGACATTAAAACAAAATTACAATCGAATTTAATTTATCAACGAAGAAAAAAATAAACACATTTTTCACAACAACAAAAATACAAAACACCTTTCTCTTAGGTGAAATATTAAATAATATATCACACATTGTGATTCACATATTATTTAGTTATAATTTTGTATTTGCAAAAACAAATAATTTCATTATCAATCACTGATTTACATATAGTTGGTGGTTCCAATGCATGTTATTCATACGATATTACTACACATTGTATTCATCAAAAACACAAAACGAAAAGTAATTTAAAATAAAACTTACATTCATCTTTAATAGAATAACAATTCACCATATCGTTTAATTTCCATTTAATTGAAACTCATCATCAATTGAATTCAATTTAATAGAAAAATCATTAATTGATTATAAATTCAATTCCGAATCATTTTAAAATTCAATCAATGAATAAGAAAATCGTCAGACCATATGACAACTTTTAATTACCAATCGCTACTAATTCAATTGACATTAATCTAATTAAAAGATCTAATTAAATGGCAACCAAAAATGTGTGACATGATGATTCAATGAAATTTACACCAAAATATCGTAAAGAATTATAAATAAATCTTCAACTGATAAACATACGATTTAAGCTCATGTATTTATGGTTTATGGCAAATAATAATCGATTCATAATCAAATCGGTTAGTTAAATTCCTAATGTGAAGAGAGAGTGGCCCCAACAAAAGATTGATGGCCATATAAACACACAAAATTTTATTTAATCGATGTTACCAATAATTTGAATTATCGATATGCGGTATGTCTATTTGATGATTCAAATAGATGAGAATTCATATAAACGATACCATTTCAATATCTAATCGGTTTCAATTTGAAGATGATTTCAAACAAATTTAATTTCCAATGACCCATTCTCAAAATCAAAAATTAGCAATGATAAGCATATTAAAAACTTCTCATGAAGGGGAAGTGTATGTATAAAACAATGTATAAACTTAATCATATAAATTGCAATCACAGTTGGACACAATATTGCATTGGCCAAATTAACACGCAATCCCACCAAAAATGATTCTATTAAAACAATATCAACCTGGGAAATATGCGCAAAAACCTTTGAATACACACATTTATGGTTTCATCTCTTTGCTGGTCGGCCATAATAACACTTGGTAACAATACACACAACATTTATAATATGGGTGCTCATCATTTAAATTGAGTACACTGAGAGACTGAATGCATTTGCTTAAAACCGATTAATATCCGATAATCACGAGTGTAAAAGAGTACGAAATAGACCATTGTTTTGCATTTTAAATGTACTTAAATAAACATAATAAAGAAGGTAATTTACCTGGCTTGCCGACGGGTAACTATAGCCAAATTGTGTATACGCAGCCATTTATTTCTCTCTTATAATTTTATTAATAAATTCTATTTGATTACACTAAGTATTAATTAAAATAAAAAAATAAATTATATTTTTGTTATTTTATCTAATCGCTATCATAGAAATTCTTTTAATATTTCGTATTAAATGATTAATTTATTATCAAATTAAATACCACACATTAAATGTTCAACAATCACTTGTATAAAATTTCTTTTAAATGTTTTTATTTCAAACATTCAGTTACGATTGAATAAATTTTTTTTTTTATATTTACTTCTCTTCACAGCAAAACTAATACCATAACTGACAATTGCAATTGATTATGAAATTTATTTTTTAATAAAATCAGAACACTCATTTGCATTCAATATTTACTGGTACAGAACGAAATTGAAATAAATAATAATTTAAATCAAAATCAAATAAAATGTTAAACATCAATCACTGGCACTTTATACAAATTAATTCGGTTTTTTAATTTAAATAATCCTTTTATGCATCATCGTTTTGCTTATTAATAGGAACTTTTGCTGATTTATTACAAATTCAGTTTTAATTAAAACAAAAACAAACTTTAATTCATTGCACTTTTTATTCAATTGTGTATTTCAATTAAATTAAAATTCATAAATAAAATTTATTTTTAAGTCTTGTAAATTTGTTTAACACCATTACGACATGTTATGATATTCTAATGTTGTTTATCCATAAAATTTAATCATAATTCACTTATCAATTTTGTTCCTATTTTCCTTATTCTTTAGAAAGAAAACCGTTCCTTTTCCACTCCGTGTACAGATAATTTAAATGTTTTTAAACATAAATTTGTTCTATTGCAACAAGTGAGCGCTTCTTTTTGGTAAACATCCGAGTGCAATTAAATATTCATAAAAACCAATATTTGAATGTACTACACTTTTTCTTATTTCCTTCTTTTCTTATTCCGATATCAAACCGAGAGACAGGTAATACACCTTAATATAGAGTATGATAACAATAGGATTATATATTTGAAGGATACACGTTTAAACACTTGATATTGACTCTTAGTTGCTAAATGAATACAACCACCGAATCCACTTATACCGAAAGACGAATGTTAACAATTGGGCAATCAAAAGAATTAACGATGGTGAATTGATGCCTTTACTGTTGTCACTAAACCAATTTTATTTTACTTTTCTTTTTATTTCACCATTGAATATTTATTTTAATATGAATTCATCCAAAACTTTTCCACGTTTTCCTTCAATATTTTCCTTCTTTACCGGATAGAGTTGATCGAAAATTTTTCTCCGTTTTTTCTGTTGACTTTTCTCCACTGGTGAGTTTGTTTCTTTTGTTTAACAACTCAAATATCAAATTGAATAACACACTTTATTTTATCATCATGTTAAAAGGATTTCCATTATACACACTGAATTACACTTGAATCTCTTTGGACCATTTAATTTCCTTTATCAATATCCAATTAATTAACGTAACATCAAAGACATTTGATTTAAGTTCACAACAGAAATATTTTAAATTAAATAAATCGTCACTTTTATTCTTTCCAGTTATCCGTTTTAGTTTCCGTATGCACGTTTTATATTTTAACGAAATTCAATTGATAAACTTTTTTCATTTGTTCAATTTTCTTTTTATAGATTTCTTTTGTGGTTAATGAAAATTCACTATTTTCACTGAAATCTTTATTTCTCTAATGTTTTCCGATTTTAAAATAAAGAAAAAAAAATAGTTTTCGTCATTTATTCGAACGAGAGATAAACAGAAAAACAAAACTCAATATAAACGGAATCCGAGTTGCGTACCTACAATGCGCACTTGTTCACGTCTTATCACAAACTAGTCTAAAGGTATGGGATTTTTACACAGCCAGCCAGTAACTCTGAACAAGTTGAGCAAGTTTTCATCGATGGGATGTGGCCAACACTGTAAATTTTCTTATTTGTATTGAATTTTACTGTTCTCTCGCTTTCTATAACGCTATCATATAGTGACACTGCAATTGTGTATGCATCTCTGGATTTATAGTCATGGTATCGGTATTAGTAATTAGCTTTATCACAACGAATGTTTACGGTTTACGCTGTGGGTCATAAGTAAAAACCAGATGGTATTAAAAGGTACCACCTCATGCCACATATCGTCTATTGTCTCTCTTATACTATGCCAGTAAGTGAGATGAGTGTATGGTACGTTATCGGGTTCGGGTTTCCCAAACAACAACACAGTACAATGATATGAAAATTGATAAGACTCTATTCGGTAATGAAATAACTAAAATTAGGCGTAAACGAAAATGAATAACGCCCAATTTGAGGGTTGATACTCGATCGCATTTTTATCCGAATTACCATACATTCAAAGGAAAAACGTTTAGCTATTTTGCTGACAGTCAACCGAAGCTTTGGAAATTCAAGTGGAAATCACAAAAGCTGGGAAATTCGAAATTAGATTGGCACACAATATGAGGTGAGCCTGCGTTTTTCTAATGTTTTCATTCAACCATTTGACAATATCATTGAATTTCATCCCCCAACGACAGTTAAAACGCATGCTCTCTGTTATATAGCCATACCATGAAAGTTTTTATTTTACCCCCATAGAAAATCATGAAAATTCCTCCAGATTTAGTTGGAGGAATTGAAATAACTTTATGACTGGAGGGCATAACAGCGGCAACAGCTCATATTATATTGAAAATTTCAGTTTACAATTGTTTTCCATCAAGATCAGTCACACAATATTCTGTTTTTCTTTGTAACACACAGAAAACAGAATGGAAAAACAAAACGCAACGAAATCCTGTTTCTCAGACGAAATTTCCTATGACCCCCAATTACTAAACAGGCGATTCCATCCACAATTAAAAATTTAAAAATGAAACGGATGGTAAGGCATTTCTTAACCAAAAATACATTATTTTTATCAATTTCGTTTTAAGGGGCCTATTGAAATTGGAAAAATTCGATACATCATTTTATTAAATGAATAATTTACAGGTAAATATTAAACATGAAATAATCATTTTCATAAAGAAAATAAAAATGAATAATGGTAATTATCGATGGAACAAAAAACTATTTAGACAGGGGAACGGATAAAATTAACTGATTCAAACAAAATTAAACAGAAAACGAATAATAATAATGAATATAATCACTGATTGTCTTTTCTAATGAGAAGAATACACCTTTTATTTTATTTATTCTGTATCCTCATTGAGAATTCATAGAAAAATTGTAATAAAGTACAAAAACACGTCAGAGTAAGTGTATATCCGTGTGCTCAAAATTGAATTGTGTCAGCTAATAGTAAACGTCTTCATATCTAATAAACATCATTTACGAAATGATAGTAGACAATTTTATATTTGAAGACAATAAAATGGGTGGCAATAGATCTTTGTACATCAGATTAAACATGACCCATACCACCATCATCTCATACCATTCAAATGAATTGGACAAATCCTTTTGGATCCCTTTTACAACTACGAATCATCATCGTTAAGAATAAAAAGAAAACAAAAACTGAACAAGAACACCGAGTGTATATTGGGGTCTCCCTCTATTGAATTTTCAAATACCGTTGGATGTTAGAATTTTCCACAGTTTAACACAGGAGACAAGTGTTTTTCTACTCATTCTGTAACTCTCTACCGTTAATACTGAACACTTTAGACTTCCCTCTATTATGGTCAAACAGTGAAATGATGTTCCTTCCTTTCTATACGGTAGAATACTCATAGAATCAAATAATAAAAAAAAGCCAACACAGTATAAGAGCGGGTTGTCATTTATGCTTTTTGGTTGTAGTGTCTCATCTCTTATCTTTATGGGTGTTTAACATTTTCCGATGTGGAAAATATATCACGATTATATTCAATTGCTTTCTTCCTTTTCTACTAATGTTTAGTTCAACATTTTCTTTTGCTTACTTCCATACTTTCTTTTATTTATTATGATGTTTGGTGTATTCTGTTTTATTTTCTCTTATGTTGTTGCTTGTCGGTTCTTTCATTTTTATTTAACGCTATTAGTTGATTTGTTTTGGGAAAATGTCTCTTCCCTTTTAACGGAAAAACGATCATTTGATAACATTGGTTTTAATGTTTTATTACTTTCAGTGATGTACCAGTTTCATTATAATTTCATAAAATTTGTTCTTCAAATTAATGCTAATTAATTGATTAATGATTGTTATCGTAAAGAACAACCTGTGATCATTGAGATTGAAAAGAATTTCATTTTCGTTCTAGTTGACTCTGTATATCGTAAATAGATGAATTTTATTATTCATTTTGATCCATCGGCATGTTTAGATAAGTGATAAAAGTAACTAAGTGTTGTTTCGTGTTACCTGAATTTTTGGTACTTAGCAAATCCTTTTTAACAAAACAAAAGATACAACAAAAAGAAATCAAATCAGAATTGAAGACTTATGGGGCGAAACTTTTCCGGTTTTTCTTTTCTAACAAGTTCAATATATTTTATTCATTTTTAGTGTTACCGTCGAACGAAAAAAAAAATATTATAAGAAACAATACCAATTGATGAATATTTCAATAAAAACCGTGAAAAACATTTTCGATAAACATCCATCATTGAATTGTCACTAATAATTCACAGCTCCTGATGGATATTTGTTATACGACAGACATTTTCCCTAATAGAAACAAGTCAGTTACAAATATTAAATCACATTTCTTTTACCCACAAAAGGAAGGGATTATTTGTTGGATTCGATTGTATCTGTTTAACGTAAATCAAATGCCATTAGTTTACACCGAATAAAACATCAATTCAATATTGATAGTATTATCTATGAAAGAGTTATGTAAACACTAAAGAATACATAAATTAATGAGATAATTAAATGTTCTAAATCAAATGTCTCTCCATCATCATTAACTTTGAATAAGAAATTCTTTTTTATAAGAAAAACAAAACGTTTCTTCGAGATTCAATGAATTATAAAAAGACTAACAAAAAATTAAGTGATTGAAAATACCTCATACATTTATGATAAGCGACTTCATTCGTATTCTTCTCTTTTAAAAAGAGCCATAACGTAACAACTGTTAAAAACGTTCAAATCAATCTAATATGTTAGTTAAGTTACTTCCACCTTATCTACCTTTAGTTTAATTCAACAACCAAAAAATAAAAATTATTTTAATGTCCATGCCGATAACGATAAGCTCTTTGGACTAGAACGCGCCATTTAAGTTAATTGAAATTGTTGTAATAAAAAAAAAACTGAAAAACCCATTTAGACTTTTCTTAAGAGTTTTTTATGTAAAACCTAAACGTTTTCCTAATGAATTGATTCATTTCAAATATTAGATGATGCCTATTACTTGTACCCTATCCATTTTATTGTGGATACTACTGGAAACCATTATAAATCATTAGAAGGTCTTATATGCTCACCAAGTAATGGCCCATCATCAGACGCCAACATTCCGTCATAATCGTCATAACTTCTATTAATTGCAATTTTTTGTCATTTTCTTTTAATGAAACTTAAAAATTTTAATTTACACAGAAAACAACGAAATAAAATCCGTCTTATCGATTACTACTTTTTGGCCTATAAAATGATTGATTTACCACCTCTAATCGGAAGAATCCCAATAGTAAATAAATATTAATTTTTTTTTTATTTAATTTTTTGATTCATAAAAGGCTAAATACCGCACTGTAACTTCTTATCATAAAAAAAGCGATCAACGTGAAGCAATTTCCTATCAATTCTAAATAAAAAAAAAAAAATTTTGTTATTATCTATATCAATACATTAGAAAGACACTCTCAATCAAAAAAAATTATAAACGTCGGCTTTATTTCTTTGAATCACACACCAAAATATTCAACAACAAAAATCATAACTTTAACCTGGGGTTCGATGGTTCGATTAAACGTTGGTAAGCATATGTGTGATGTCACATGAATAGTTCAACGGGTAAACAATATGTAATATTACGTTTATTGACGATAAAAAAATGTAAAGAAAATCACAGCAATACCATACTGATAAATCAATTCAAAGTGGTTCACTGTCTCACTCTTTCTCTCATTTTGATAATTTGTAAATGGAAAATCAAATAAAATTAACATGAAATGCGATTTTTTTTTCTTTATTTTCATTAACAAACAAATAGAAAGAGTGAGAGAATGTGATTGATAAAAGGTGTGAGGTCTATTTGAAGTAGAATCATATTGATATTACGTTAATCGGTCACATAAATCATACAGTGGTAATGAGAGTAATATTGCTTGTATCTGATAAAAATAAATATCGTTATTACTTTCATATAAATATGAACCTCTTTTATGGACTCTGTTAGTCATTTTTCAACAATTAACTCTTTCAATGTCTATAAAACTGTAGAGGCGATGGGGTAATTTCATTAATCAGTGTTTAACAGCTTATATGACCAAATATCTAAGGCACGAGTCAATCTAATAAACTATCAAATTGCATAATTATTAAAGGTACAATTACATTACGAAACAATTCTGTCTTTAAGAATGAAAAAAAAATGTTTATCTTTCACTTACATTTCATATTTCCAATCAAATAAAAATAAACAACATAATGATTTACAACCAATTTAATGCGTATGATTACCACCTTTACAATCCAATTGAAACTCTAATAGACTCACTAAGTAAAGAAATCAAAAAAAAAAAATAATAATAATCATAATGGAATTGATTTATAAACTCTCATCATTTCATCATAAATACTTTGATATTTGCAAAACGTACAGGTGTGGAAAAGGAATATAATTCAGTTGCTAAAGTTCCAATTTAAACGATTCAATTACGCGTAATGTTACGCCATCATTTTTTCAACTGATATCGAACGGTTTGAGTGTTATCAAGTGAATTTCATCTGAATGAGTTACCTTAAAAATCAATTAGCTAATGAAATATCGAATTCAGTTTATTTTTGGCTACACAGTTAATTTCCATTCAATGATAATGACAAGGTGCCAACTAAGACGCGTTTTATTTCAATTTTAAATGGAATTAGAACTGTTCCTTCTAAATTTATAACCAGAATGTTATGCAGCTTATAACTATAACAATTGACCGGCAATGAAGGTATCAACAACCACTTCAATTTGTATATGAAATTTCATGCCACTTGTTTATTAAGATCCATAAGAGTTTTCCTTTTAGGTCAGACAGATTGGCCTAAAGAAAATTACTCATTACACGGTTACCATTTCGATTAGTCGAGGACAAATATTTGCCAGTTAAAATTGCATTTAATAAGTGTGTAGATGTGTGTGCCTATTAGTGGCTACAAAGCAAAAAGTCCATTCATTTTAAGTGTTAAAAAAGTTCACGGTGAGCATAGCAGGCGAAAAAATCTTAATAAATCAATGAGACAAGAAAAACCAAATGACTTGTCTTTATTTTGGGCTTTTGGTATGGAGAACCACTAGAATGACCAATATAAAAAGAAGTACTTCTTCGTCTTCACAGTGGTATAATTTTTTAATAAACACAAAACAACAACCACAAAAGAGTAAGAAACTAAAAAAAGAGACAACATCAAATAACAATGAACAAAAGAAAAGTGCATAAGAACAAGTTAACATACAAGAAGTTAATTCATTTTCAGTCTTTTTAGCAACACTCAACTGTTATTCAAAGAACTATGGCCAAATAATATTATGACTGTCTTGATTGTGTGTTATGAGAATTATGTTGATTCGAAGAAATTTTTTGTATATCAATTTAGGTAGGCCTTCTTACCCAAAGAAAGTATTTGTGTTGTGGTCCAATATCTGAATTATAATCATATGAACCAGAATTGCAATGTCCAAAACAAATGTATTCTTGTGCCAGTTTATTGTTGGACTCATTGCTCTTTCTTTATTTATCTGTCTGGTGCTGTGAATTATTGTGTTCACACCATTTCCATAGAGCTTCACACTGAATGTCCTATGAACTATTCATAAGGAGATGTTGGACCATTAGCAGAGACCTCACACACTGAACATTGTTTCTATCTCTTTTGCCTCTTCAGTGCTAAATTAAATCAAAATTTACAAGAATATTCTGTCTTCATTTAAATACAATTGAATCAAAATGTTTATGTGGTCTCCATACAAACTATGATTGTTAACAATATCGTTGATGTAAATTCATTCATCACTCCCAAATGTGTCCTTTTTCATTGTCATTGAACCATACGATACCATTTTTCAAATTTGTCGTTACATATTGGCCCAAAGAACTAAAAAATTATTTAAGGATTCCCATAAGCAGTCAGTATGAAGAGATCTCTTTCTCTTCAAATTTCGATACGAAGGGATGTAAATGCATTTCAGATTCAATTACTTAATTCCATTGGATTTCTCATTCTTATACTTAGTTGTCTCTTCATTGGGCTCCTTACGCTCTAAAACGTTTAAGTATGTTGGACAAGAAATAAATCACATTAAAATTTATGTAGAGCAAGAGGTTCGTGCAAAAATGTATTTCAAATCCTTTAAAATCTTTCACTGTTTTGGTTCTACGTTTTTTTATCGGTAGTAGCTGACTATTGGTATGGCATTTTGGGACACGAGACACGTATATTGACGCCACTTCATACTCATTGATCGTAATCTATTGAGTTTGAGTGTCTATTAATCCCTAAACAACCGTAAGAAATCCTTTACGTTTTGTATTCTCGGTTTTCTTCTTATTTTTCTTGTTGAAATACTGGAAGACTTTTTAAATATTTTCATAATTCATTCGGAGTGCCTTAAAGTGAATTTGATCTGTTATTTTGGGGTGAAATTGAGAAATACTTTCGTGATTAGATCATTCATTCATTTCCCTTCAATGCAAAATGATGATGACCCGGACAACAAAAAATATTAAAGTCATCAATTTAATTGGTAGTGACGATATCTTTTTGTTAAAATCCCTAAAGGGAATCATATCAAACTAATATTTTGACGTTTAAAAATTGTCATTTGAATTCATTTACTTTTTTTTTGGATTCTCTCTTATGATTCATAGATTTCAAGTCAAAAGCGACATTTTTCTGGATTTTTTTTTTTTTAATTTTTGCTGTTTGTTGATAACACAAAAGGCAACAAGAAATTTTTTTTTATTCTGTACGATAACACAAATCAACATCCCATATTGATATTTTATTTTATTTTCCTGTTAAACGTTTAAAACAAATAACATTTGATTGAAATCACATATAGAATTATCGTTGAATATCAAAAGTCTGAATTTTTATAATACTTTTGACTGTTGGTATGCTACCATCGAATGTATGTGTTGTTTTTGGTTAATTAACTAAAAGTAACAAGAAGTTCTTAAGACGCCGGTTAATTAAACATCAATATCCATCAAATTAATTCCAATGTTTTCTTGATCATTATCAATTTGTAATAAATTTTTAATTATTTTCCACAAAAAAAATAATATGAAAATTATATGACTTGAAGGAGTCTTCATCAAAACTACTCTCATTTCTATAAAGAATATTTGTACCCCGAATACATCAAACAAAACTGAGTGGATGAATTCATTAAATCAACGTGAAATATAACCGAAAACAGAAAAAAAAAATACAAAATTAATTCTTTATTATCAGAGGATAAAGATTAATTGTAATTAAGACGATGTCATAAAAGAATAATATACGATCTTAACTAATAAATCAATGGTGATCACTCTGGTTCCATTTGTGAATGTATTTTAATCAAATTTTCATTGTATGATAAATATTCATCATCTCTTTTTTATTTAAAATTAAAACCACTGTTATGAATGAATGTATTGGACGCACAGTTAAAAGTCTCAAGTCAAAGACAAAGGCACCGTTTGTCTTCATCATCTATCAACAATTATAATATTATTTATTGCATACCATCATCAGTCACAATAAAAAAGTAATACCATAATCATATAAATAAAAATAAAAATACCTGTTGTTGATTTTTTGGTCCAAAAACTATATCGAATTAATATCGTAAAATGATGTCCACAGATATACGATAGAAATCTCTTAACAAACCAAAGAGTAACATCTTAAACAAGCCACAAAGAGACAGAATTTACAACAACAACAAAAAGCAAAAACAACGAACAAACTAAGAAATTCTTCAATGTATATTATCTCTCGCTCTCAATGAATTAATTCCATGTGTTTGCTTTTTTTTGTCTATGTTAATGTTGTACTATGTTCTTTACCATTTCTGTTCTTAACGAAGAATGATTCGTCTGTTACTATTGCTGAATAGTCTTAGTTCAATGATATAATATAATAATTTTTATTTATTTTTTCTTCTACCTTCTGTCTTTCTATTCACAAAACACTTCTAACAATCAAGAGAGACAAAAGATACCTGACAGTTCCCTCCATTAAAAATTTATAGAATTTCCCAAGCTCAAAACTACTAACTAAAATAAAAAGTACGCAATAAAAAGGTACATCACACTAGAACATTGAAAAACCTGATGTTTAAATAATATTAGTTCTGTTACGTTTCTCTTGTACGTTTTTTTTTTTTTCGTTTTATTTTTCAATTTATAAAGACCTGGCGCCTTTTATACAATTATTATTGCCTCGTTTTTCCACAAAATCTCGTGGAAAAATGAAATCCACACACGTTTAACAATCTGATCGAGTTCTGTTTTCTTTTCTCTTCTCTGTTAAGCTAAAGACTATTTAAAAATCTCTTCTTCATTCTTATTACTTCTTGTCCAAATGTGGTGAGAGACTGTTTCAATTTTTATTGGCGCTTAAATGATTTTCTTTTCAATTCATTAAATCATTTTTATTCGTTTGATATGCAAGTAATTCATTTTTTTTACTTTATAAACTAAAAACCCAAACCAATATGATTCTCTATACGTTCATTATGCTAATTTAATTGGTCTCACTGATATCAGGTAAATTTTCCTAGATTTCACGTTCTCATCTAGTTTCATATTTATGCTAAATATTGTAATTTTCAGATGTTTCTTACTTTATTATGAATCGAAAATTAAATAAAACCACTAAAACCTATTTTTAGTTAGCCACGTTAGGTTTTATAACGTTTTATTACATACAAACCGCTTTAAAATGCAATTGATTGCTGTTACTCTTTTTATTTTATGGCAAAATGATTGTAAATCAGTTTTACCACCCAGAAATGATTTGTATTATTGTTAAGCGATAACATTAGAATTCATTAAGAATTTATGATGGTGGCCCCCAAAAGAACTTAAATAAAATTCTTTTTTGATTTAGTAATTTACGGTATGAAATTGAAGTTATAAAAAAGTCGGAAGGATAATTCGAAACTAAGAGAGATGACCGTATGAAAAGAATTGTTGCTCTTAATAAGATGGAAATTAAGAATTCACATCACATTCTACGGTGGCCATTAAACTCCCTCGGAAATTGTGGTCACCAAACGTTAGTTCAGGTACGAAATGTTTCTCCCTCAATGATCCGTAAAAAGTTCTTGCACTTCTTAATTGGTCCATTGAATCACTTTGTGAATTTCATATTAGTTTTAAATGATTCTGCGGTTCCAATACAAACTACCATTAAATAGGGATGAAATATCCCCTTCATCCAAATACTATTTCATTTCAAATTCATCATAATATGATTTCTATCCATTTAAACAATCATAGAATAAAAATAAAATGTGTCCTGATATTAAATTCATTCGTCCATATCAATGGTAACCAAATGATTGGAATTTTATTTCATTTCATTCCTATTACTTGTGACACCATAAAAATTGAGTCATCTAACCAACTCTAAATTGATTCATAAAGGATAAAATCGGTAATGTTTTGCCTCTTTTTCGCTCAATACACTCAACTTTCACTGAGCACTTTGACATATAAATTACGGTCCATAAAACCCCTGAATATTCCATTTAAAACTGCTGAACTAAAAGTGTCACCCCGTATAAACGGCCTTCATGCTGTGTATAGTGCTCCCTTAAAAAAATCCTTAATTTTAAGTGCAATCTCATTCACTCACATATAAATATTCCATATGTGTGATTTACCAAACGAACCGCACTAAATTATTTCTATTTTGTGAAACAACGCATTGGCATCTTTTTAATTCTGTTTCACCAAACATTTTCCGTCAATTCGATAAAGGGCGAACATGTTTATCAAATCTCACGAGGTGGTACAGAGTACACAGCATAGAATGCCAACCGATAAACTAGAAATCACCACCAAAAATATAAATGAAAACGCATTTTTGTTGTCGCGGGAATTACATGGACAATTTAAATGAATACAAAATTACATTCCTCTTGCTATTATATTCTCTGAGTGGTGTATTTATAAAAACATAAAAGGGCATAATATTTTCCGACTGATACGGATCAGATTTGAAAAGTATCGAGATATGATGTGGACTCTTAAACCAGAAAAATAAGGAAGAAAATTCAAATGCAAAATAAAAAACAGAACGATTGCATTTAATACAATTTTTATGCTTCACGTGAATTATCGCATCTGTTCAATATGTGTGTGAATTTGTTGCATACACCGCATTATTCTTACTGCAGTAATACAAAAATTAAATACACTTGCTACTAAATGATCAGTCTCTTTACACATTAAGAGTTTTCCCAATTCCATGTTAAAATGCATAAAAAAGTTATGTTGCAATGAATACAGAGTTTACGATGCCACTTTAAACGTTTTCAGTAACTAAATCTATTTATACTAAATATTTTGATTAATAATTCATTAGACCACGATGGCAGTGTAATAAGGCAACAATGGAGGGGTTGCTACCAAGAGCACTTATTGCCCTAAACCATTTGAAGGGAAATCGCAAAAATTAAATCGAATTGCATTGAACCACTATCACCGTAATCCGATTTATTGACACCAATTAAATGATTCTTTTAATTCCAATTAAATGCCGGGATACTTAATCATCCGATGATTAACAGAGAAATACCAAAATATAAATAACTTGAGGATCAAGTGCTTAGCCGCTACAAATATCTGATATTTTATTTTACAATTTCATATAATAATCAATCATATTTTGTTTATACCGTGGCTCATATGAAATGAATTAAAAAGTAATGCTTAAAGACTCACCTCTTGCGATGCAAAAAAATCCTCCTCACAATTCTGCATTTCTTGAAGAAACGGATTCACCTGATGATCCCACTCTTCATGTTGAATATTTTCCATCTTGATCACTATAAACTTTTCACTTTTAACTAATAAAGTTCACTAGTCTTTTTGATTAAACCAAATCCTTTTTTCTTTGTTACTTTTCACGGATGATTTCAAAGTGAGTGGTTCTACCACCGAACAGACATTCACTGAGATTCAAACTTAACTGTAAACGTTGGAAATACTCTCAGTTATTTCCATCCTATTTTAGTGTTTTATTTTATTTTATTGTTGTACTCTTATATTTCACTGAATAGGCTTAAGCTGGAAAAAAAAAATCACGATGCTATTACAAGCTTAGCCAATATGAGAAGTACCTTAATAATTTCGTTTTTGCACTGCACTTTTTTTTTTGCTTTTAATATTTTGAAATGCAAAATATGTCAATCTAAACGGTATTGTTTGCTACACTCAACTATATTATATTGGTTTCTGTTCGTTTTGTAAAAAGGGAATATTTAAAGTATTGAGGTATATGAGTGCTACAGTACATTCGCAGTAACACCTCCTCACTGTGATTCGCACGGTTGTAATTAACGCGTATCACTTCATTTATAATTTTTATTCTTTTTTTTACTTTCGCTATGAATATATTTTTCAAGTATTTGCTATTTAACGTAATTTTCTTTCGTAATAACGAAAATTAACGAATCAATAGTTTAGATGGTATATGTACTGTTCAATAACACATCAATTACAATTGAAATTATTATTTTTTTTCTTTTCTTATTACTTCATAGTCTTATAATTGTTGATAATTTGTATAGAAAATCCGTTTCCCTTTCCGACAGACGCCAATCCAGCCGTCGCAAAATTTTCTATAATTTCATCTCACTCTAGCAGCACTTTTTGTTTTATTCTTATTATTGCAAACTGATTTCTATGAAACGTAACTCTGTTTCTGTAGTTTTCTACAACAGAAAAAAAAATTAAAAATTAAGTAACAGGAGATGAATATTTGTTGCGATTACAATTACTTATTGAGTCTAGTAAAAGCCTACACTAAAACAACAAAACACTACGCGAATTCAGCAAGTTGTTTTATTCTAATTGATGTTTAATTATTAAACTTGGTTGGTTTAGTGATTGCTGTAAGTTTCGTTTATTTTCCATCGAAATATTGGTTTGTGGCGTAACGGTTTTATGGTCACGTAAATCCGCGCTCACTTGAAAATGCCACGGAAAATAATGAAAACTATCCAAGTAGAGAAAAACTTCTTTAACTGATGATGTTTAATGGTGGCTTTTGGTTCAATTATTTGACACACACGGTATATCTATCGTCTATGGTGGGCACAAGTTTACAACTGCTCAACTTATTTGTGTTAAACGTGTTCACTCACAGCAATTAATATGTGGGCATAGTTCACCATTTGCGAATTATTTTTTAAATTTAATTTTGCTTTTACTTCATTAAAATGATGATCAAATTTCAATGTAACGAATATTCAATGTCCACCTTTCTCTCGAATTTACAATTAAAAGTAAAACCTTCACTTGTCTCCGAGTTAACACTTAAGCTTTTTTAAACTTTTTCTAGTTCTTAATAGTTCGTTTTTATTCTTTTTAATTTCTGTTGATTTTTTAATATTTATTTTCGTCAACGGTTGTTCTACTAGCAAGTGGCAAATCACGACTGGTACTACAGGTTTCACTAAATTCATATCAATGGGGATCCCTTACGCGAATTTTATTCGGTGGGCGCATTCAAATGTCCAAGTTTTGACTCTTTTTTTTTTTAACATAGAACTGTATTTTTATTTATACAAAAATAAAAATTATGAAATTCTTTTATATGTCTTTTCACACAGAACTCAGTTTTCTTTATTTACAGTCACACATATTGTCCAGCCATAAAAACGTTCTGTTCTAATATATGTTCAACATAATTAAATACCAATATAGTATTGATCTGTAATCACATCTAGTACACGCCCGTGTTTTTTGCCTTATCAATAATTTAATTTTCTTTCCTATAAATTTTTCCAAATTGGCCACATAAAACAGTATGTTATAAACCATTGCATGTTAAACCAATGAGCCAGAGTCTATAACTAAAAGGAATTCATTTATTGAATTGAAAGATCATTGATTATGATGGCGACAATGACTTTTAATTATCCATTAATTTACAGTCTCTTTTTTATTTTGCTATTCTGGTCATTGATATTATTACATCGATATGTAATTGTACTGGTCACACACTAATTCAATTCAAACATTTATTGAGACGTTGCTAGTCAATGGTATTTCTGAATACCACAAAAACTTTTAGAAATTGTTATCGAATTTACCACAAACACTCAACTGGTTTAAATATTCCAATAAAAAACCGAATCAAGTTTTAGTCTATTCAATTTTTCCTGAATAAAAATTTTCCACATTTCCGTTTTTCCCAATTGAACGTTATGTGATGTACAATCACAGAGAGATTACCAACCGTTAAAATAAAACAGTTGTAACAATACTACAAAGTATCACATACCATTAATAAACACAAATTTCTTGTTTAGCCAAACGGAATGTTTTTCACACTGACACTCCAATTCAACGAATTACAAGAATAATAATTGAAAATTCCTTTTTTTTTTATCTGTTGGCTTTGCACTTCCGTTTAACAATGTTTTTTTCGTCTCTCTGTTTTTCTCCAATTGTCGGTTGATTTGAATTTTATATTTCTACGGTTTTTTTTCCTTTTCTCTAACCAATTTTTGCTGATATTCAAATCGGCAATTTGCCTTTATTTTTGTTTTTTTTTTTAACTTGTAATTGCACATCCAGTTAAAGGAAAACAATTCTACAGTGTATACGGTTAAAACACCGTGTGTAATGTGTGCACAATTTTCACTGACACTGAAACTCTTCACTATACGGGATCCAACTGAACATAATGTCGAATATGTTTTTCCTGGGCTTTTTCTGAAAAACGGTATTATATTATTTTGTGTTCCATAATGTTCATTGGGGAGTCCACAATTTGAACGTGCGCTTGTCGTTTTATCATACAAAAAAGTTTTGCTTTTGCATTTTATGTTACAACTACCAGAAACTGTCTCTCTTGGTTCCAGCCATTCATATACACAAGCTTTATAGGCAATACCATTCTTATGTATTCAAATGAAAATTGTAACAGTGAATTTCAGGTCTACTACATTCGTTGTTTATATGCATTTCCAGGACATTGTGTTTCAAATAAAACGAAATCAGTTTGAAAAATAGAAAACATACAAAAACAAAACGAAAAAGATTGAAAAGCTCTCTTGAACGAAACTGTGCCGTAAATGGATATAATGTCAGGGCGGTTATAGGTAACACACATTAAAAGCGATGTCAGTTAAATATTTCCATTCGACTACACATAGAATGCCTCCCAAATTTAATATTCTAAACCACCTTGTTTTAGGCATTTTACATGTTGCGTACAAAAAAGTACCACCTTGTTACATTCCCATATACTCCACATTTGATGTGATGCTCCCTAACTGCTATTGTTTGTGTCTTGTACGTTTCAGTCATGTATTGTCTGTTTCGTTGATGAATATTGAATACTCTTGAAAGCTAATTATTGATTTCTATTCTTAGTTAATGGTAATTCAGTTGTTACATTGAGTGCACGAAAAGGGATTGATTCCATTCCATCATTACTTTTTTGTTATTTTCAATTCATTATCGTGTTTGTTTTTTTAAATTTTGATTGCACGTGCGGTTACATAAAATTACATACTTGAGATTAAGAATCATGCATCTGAATTATCCATAATCGTTGTCTTGCGGTTGATTACAATGAACAGTGCCTCATTATTTTTAACAATAATTCGAATACCTGGAAGTAAAAAAAAAATAACAAAATGAATTAGGATTAGTCAGAATAGCCAACCAGCAGTCAGTGAGAGGTACAAAACAAAAAAAGATTTTCCAAACATTGAAATAATTAAAATTAACGGTTGACGGTGGACACTTCATGAGGAGAGGTATATCATGTAAAGTCAAATCCATTATCCCGAGTCTATCTCAAGGCGATACCACCACCAGAGTATACTGAAATTGAAAACAGTAGCAATAGTTGCTTGTTGTTTTATTAATTTCTGTTTCTCTGTTGGACTGTTCAAGTATATGTGATTCATAGGAAATATTTTACGTAATTCTTTCATGTTTTTAATTTTAATTGGATTCATCTACGATATTATATGAATTATGTGCAGTTGCATATTCCTTATGGGTATGGAAGATATGATTAATTAACTAAAATAGTGACATCATAAATTGTTTAATTAAATGTAAATGTCATTCACTAATATGTCTAATTATAACCATTAAAATTGTTTTGTGTTTTTGTTTATCTACTTCTGCTCATAATTCTGTGTGTGTGGCAAAGAATTGCGAAAATCTAGAGTCATAATATTAAGTCTCTTGAAATTCCAGGGATTAAGGTAAAAGAGAACACACACACAGATGAATTCTTTTGGCACTTTTATACAGAATGTGTGGTAGACATTAACATATCAATGTTGATTGTGACCTTTTAGGTACAATATAAATACAAAGATCACTCATTTAATTAGAGGCGCTACGAGTAACTCACAGAATATGATACGTGGCATTTCATAGTAGTTAGTGCTATATTAGCTACAGTTCTTTTAATTTTGGGTTCCAAAATAATTATTATTTAGTACGGTTGTTTAATAAATGGTCCAACAAAAAAAAACGGTGAGCATGTTAATATAGGTGATTATGTCTCCACTATTCACTAGAACTATCATGATTTTAAAAGAAGGATATGAATCATAAATAATGTCCATCACAAAGTGCCACCAAATTAGGAAGAATTACGATCATTTAATAAAATTCACATGACTAAATGGTCTGACCATTAAATTAAATTATTTGCACCGGAATTGGTGAAATCATTCCCTCTATTACACGGTCTTCATAAATTATCAGCGTGTGTAGTACGAGGAACCATAATTTTAACTGATTAATAAACTGTTCTGTATTACAAAACCATAATTGTAATTGATTAAATCTTATACCAGAATTATTCAATATCAATTGAATTGATTTTGAATTGTAGTTCACCTCAGCGTAACTTCAATCAGTTAATCTCACTTGACTCTGTTATTTTCTTTATGACTTTACAATATTCTTGACAATTAAATTATTGACTGGAAACCATTTTGTTATATTCATTACAGCAATAAATAAAAACAAAACGTTGTAACAACAAAAAAACCATACGGATAACTAAATAAAACGGTATCTCCACCTGTTTTATAGTTTTCAACTGTGTTCTTTACAGTAGTCATTTGAATGCATTTCCTTTTACACAATACTTAAAACAATAGTACAATTACTATTATGATTTTTATGACTTAAACTCAAATGCAATTGGTTGATAATTGCATATTTTGTTTTTCAAACTCATCGATTTCATTAGCTGATGTGTTTGGTCATTGTCATTTCCATATTTAAAATGGCATACAACAGAGATTAGTGACTCAAACAAAATAAATTCACACCTTCCCACCTTGAAGAATTTCATTCATTTTCAGATTTCGAATAACAACTCTACTCACAATATGATTGTATCCTTCAGTGTTCATTGAAATAATTTATAGTGAATTCCAATTCACTAATTATTTAATCAAATGAAGTGTGCCCCTGTTCATCTGCCAATTTAAATTGTAATAAATCGTCGCGTCACTGTCTCAAGTTAATACCTTAGGCAAGAAGACGTTTTATTCAACTATCACCCGTTTGTATTGTCTCTTGCTTTTCTACTGTAACGTTATTCCAAAATCCATTGAATGCGGGACACATTATAAAATCCCGTACAATTTACATTAATTGCATATTAAATAAATTGAAAAGAAAAATACATTATTGCAATATCACATAAGAATAGTTATGTATATAAACCTAAATGTTTTTAACGCATAATCAAATCCCTCTAGATTGTTTCAAAATTATTTTGCATAATAATTGAAATTGAATAAAAAAATGAATACATGTTACTCGAATTAGTAAAAGATTTATATGCCACGTTTATGTTAAACGACAAAATAAAAATTGAAAATTACATCGTATTCCATCAGACGTTAAAGAAAATTTTTCATAATTCGTTTTCCATTAACTATGCACTATCAATTGGTTACTTCTACTGTCATTTATAAAGCTATACAGTGACAGAATGTTGCCACTATTCCATAATAACTAAAGGTCCAATCAAAAGACAATGGAATTGCTTATAATTGAGGTAAATTACCATTAACATGAAAATTGAAAACTTTCATTATAACTATTATTTGTGACCAACGATTATGCAGGTATAAGTCAACTGAGTCAAATGGCATTAACGTCTTAATAAAAATGATAAATTCATTAAACGAATACCTGATAAACATACCTCAAAGGATTTAGTGGGCGTCAGAGCAATATTAATGTCTCAATAAGCGTCTTCTTTCAATTAAAGGATGAACTTACGATTGACCTAAAATTGATTTCATTATTACTATAAATAGAGTCATTGAGTCAACTTAAGTTAAATTAATTGTCACAATTTTATATGATCTTACCTGTAATTCTCTCAAAGAGTTGATTGATGAAGTCTCACAAGGATTCACAAATTGTTTAATTATCATGTCGAGTGCATCACAGGTGATTGTTATCCTCCTTACAAACATTCAATTTAACGCAGCTACATTTTGTTATGAAAGCATTAATCCATTGTTATACTTGTTTATTTGACATTCAATTCCTATAAAGGTGAATAATAGCCAGAAATCGAGTGTAATACCCATCCTAGAATTCAATGACCGAAAATATTGATTTATAAATTTGATGAATGAATGATGAATTATGATTTTCTGTGGACATTATTTTCAAAATTACAATTATGTAATACAGCGAAAGATGAAACACTGTTTTACTATTCTAAGCATATGAAAAGTTAAGGCACTACCTTTTTATTATTCCTAAAAAAAAACCAATCTCACCCGTTGAACCATGATATGAAGATTTTTATTTGGCTTAGCATAATCATTCGTCAATGACTATTCTGATTCTTAGCTCTAAATGCCATGTAACCCGTCATGACCTAATCAAAACCAATCAATTTGGTCTCTACAAATAAATAGAAAAGAAATAAAATCTATTAATAATCATTTTTATAGTCGAAAATAAGGAAAAAGAATCATATTCTTTTTATTATTATCTCTTTTACCTGTCAAACGCTGATGAGATGCAAACCAATGATAGTGAATTAAAACTGATTACAATACTGATTGAATCATATACTAATTGAATTTGACTGAAATGAAATGATTATAAAAGAGAAAATGAATTAATTTTGTGTAAATAACATGGAAATAACTCTCCCCATTCATACTGTGTTTATTTGAAATGCATAACGATAAAATACCAAAACGTGAACAATTTGAATTGAAGTTTAATTGAATTTTTACAGAGAATTGTTACGATTCGAATGCCCATCATTTATCAGTTGATTGGACAGTGGACAAATGAGTTTAAAAAGACAGAAAAAAATAACAAATGAAACGTATTGTGTTATGTTTTCAGTACAGTGGAAAAATTTACAATTAACCATAATTACAACATGAAATCATTGGACAGAAGTGTGCATTACAAAACCAATAAACTTGCAAATCGAACCACATTGGTAACCAGAAACAGTTCATTGGCATATCCCATTCTATCTTTCTATCCCTTTAGCCAGTATTAAATGCATCACATACGGATGGCTATCGAATTGACACAGAATTCATATTTATTTGCTTGTTTTCATATACATCACATAGTGGAACCCCTTTGTGTTTGCCACTACCGTTTTAAAATTTAATAATTAATTAATGCATTCCACATAAAACTGAATCAATGGGTGATACACGTCACCCTCCGTAGGCAATTCCAAATGAAAATATTAAAATATTCTGGTGGTTCACAACTTATACCAGAGGATAGGACGTTTGGTTTATTGCCACACTTCTGTTCAACATTATAATAATTTACATTTTGCAATCCATTTCATTGGATGATCTCACATTTGGTTATATTGAAATTTGCGATTTGTTTTCTGTTCTTTATTCAGTTTTTTTTTATTTTTTGCTTTTAATTTCTGTTTTACTGCATAAATAAATTTATCCATGCAAAATGCATTTAATTCACACCAATTCAACTATTTTATGGTATGCAATCGAAACGGTCATAAACTAAATGTCCACCAAATAACGTTATTGTTGTGTGTTTTATTTAAACTGTTGACCAGTTGGATTGTGATACTACTCACCCCCATCTAACGAGTTTCCCATAAGGATTGAAATTGATACTCCAGCAAATAGAATTATTTGGGGAAAATTCATTGACCGCATGATCTCTTTTTGTCTGATACGATAATTTCACCATTTATCCACAGTTTATTTCATTTTATTTGTATACTGTTATGTCCAAACTATCACTGGATGGGGTGAATATGGAGGGTAGCGCCTAAAATCATACCATAATTAAATTAAATCGTATCAATGGGGAGAGAAAGCAGTATGAATATACAATAAAATACTGGCCATTTGGTTGTTTGTTAAATGCCAGGCCATACATAACACTGAAAGGACTGCATTATAAAATCAAATTGTTAAATGTCCACTGTTTCCCCATTGGTATGTTATCTCATCGAAAAAAAAAACAAAAAACGAAGCCAATTCATAATTTGGGATTTCAATGACCACCATCAGGGTCTGGTTAAATTATCCAGTTTTTTGGCCATCCATCGATTATCCCAGTGTACTATCACTATACTGTTTATGTTTAAAACGTATTTAATTAATTACACCCACATATTTATTATATAAAATTGATTGCAATCCGTTTGGCTCTTTTGGATATAAAATACAAACTTTTTTCTTGTTTGGGTCATAAACTAAAACATACCAATTGTGTATAATTAGGTTTCGAGTATTATGATTCGGAATAGTGGAAATAGCCAACCAGTCCCATGTAAATGTGGTCAATGTACAATATGTATAATGGGCAATTATGATGCAAAATTGATTAAAATTTATTCTAATCATGTCCGCCATTACGGTTTATTGGGTGCTAATTTAATCAAGTTCCAAGTTATTGATAATAATTTTCCATCCCCACGATGGATCATTCAAATAACTTGTTAGTTTTGTAGGAAATAACAAATACTTCTTACCTGTGTTGAGTTTAAATGACGACGAACGGTATATTTTATTTTGAATAAAATTCCAATTTCAATCACTTCTTCAACTCTTCGACCGGGCCGGATCGTTCAAAACAAATTGAAACGCTTCATATCGCTCAGCGACTAGCTTTCACGTTTGCTGCTATCCCGTAGAAACAACCTTACGCTTGAACAAATCAATTCTTATCAAAATGTTAACATTTTTCACATCATTAACATAATAATATCGATTGCAAAGGCTTTCTTATTAATCATATAATCATTTATTCGTAAAATATTCAAGATTGACTATAATGTATTGCAAAAATTTCTAATTTTTCAGTAATTCACACGACTTAAGCCGACGAACACCCGCCAAACGAACATTCTTCGGCCCCGCCATCTGATTTTGCTTGCAGTATACGCGGTTTCAATTCCCGAAATATTCAAAATATCGTAAAACGATAGAACAAAACAAAACAAATTTTAAAAATGGGACCAAAAGAATTGTCTCTTGCCGAAATTCGTGATTTTATGTTAAAAAATGGGTGTAAAGTTACAAATCGTTCATTAGTGCAACACTTTAAACAGTTTCTGACCAACTCAGAATCACAGGGTAAGTAAAATCTGGTGAAAAAATGTGAAAATTGATGATTATCAGTGGACAAAATTCCGATGTGTTGAATCATTCGACTGTGTCCAAATTGTAAACAAGACACTTGTTGCATCCAAATTCCAAAATTAATAATTTTGTTAATCTGAGAAAAAAACCATTAGTTTTGTCTGTTCAAACATTCTTACCAAGTATTTATAATTGATAATTACCAGGTGAGGCACGGAAACAATTCAAAACTTATGTGAACATCTTGTCCAGCGTTAAAAATGAGGGAAACGAGAAGTATCTGGTGCTACGAAAAAAATATCTAAACGAGTGTCCATCAGATGATGTAATTGCATTAATGAGTCCCGGATCAAGATCAACTATATCTGAATCCGAATTTATGGGTTCACCGCTACGTCAGCCGCCTCCATATGTTCCCCCACCGGAACCACTAAAATCCGCGCCATCACAGTCACAACCGTCTCAGTCAATAGGTGCGACTCAGGGAATGAAAGTGACTTACCGGGAGTGCATGGATGAATTTAAAGCAGCAGTGAATGCTTATCATGGCATTGAACCATCAGCCGGTTTACCGCAAACACCAGAACAACCGAATGATGAGGAAGTGTTACCACCAGCTATTCCACCGCGCAAACGATCTAGTGTTGATCGAATAAGTTCACATGAATCGATGGAAGAAAATAAGGAGAATGTTGACGAAGTGGGCCTGGATAATCCAAAGAAATTGAGTGTTAAGGAAGCGGCACACAAATTTAATCAGATTGCCATTGAAGAGGAAGCCAAAATTGTTGTTTCACCACCGCCAAAGAAGAAACCCGAATCGGTGAGTGTTTTTTTTTTTTACAATTTTCTCTCTACTTCCTACGTTTTTATTGGTGGAATGATAAATTATAGTTAATGTATTTGAACTTTTGAATGAAACAATAATTGTGTCATGTTTTGCGGTAAAGTTTTATTTCAAATAGATCGGATGTAGTGGTATTTAGTTGTGTTTACCATCCACAAGTGGTTAAATTTTCCTTGACACATTTTGGGAAACTAATCTAAATCAGCATAATTACATTTACCCTTAAAAAACTCGATGATAGAAAGTCATTATCATTGTTTTTATTTTGTTCAATGAAATTTACGGTACAATGTTTATTCTTTACTTTTTTTTGAATGAATTAAAATGTATCTAGTCGCGTAAACAATGGTATCCATCCAACCCACCGAGGTAGAATAAAACGTAATGAGTGTGCAATGTTAAACAACTAGATCATTGAAAAACATGAATTCATGCAAATTGACCAAAGAAAATTCGTTGAATTTTTCCTATTCAATTCTTTTTTCTGTTTGTTTTTTAGTCGTTAAATTTGGTCAGTAAGTTTGTTTAATTATGTTTTACAAAACACAGAAGTTTAATGCGGTTATTTCGGTCTGTTTTTATTTGACTCTCCATCGTTCTAGCATGAGAGCATAGTTATAAAGGAAATAGTTTCATTTTTATTCTCAAAATCTTTAATTAGTCGGTAAATATTGAGGGTAGAATGATTTAATCTAATTCGTTGAGGATAAAATTTCCCATTTGGTTCAATCTGTACATCATGAATAATTATCGATAATTATGGTAACCATTAGTTAGCCATATTATCTAATTTAAAAGTTGACTTTTAGTGTATTTTTTATTTATTTTGATTCGTCGTCTAATTACGAGGTATAATTAGCCAGACTTCAATATCTACCATATGCGGTGACAATTTGACTTTGTTCAAAACTTAAAATGATCCATATTTAATTATTCTCTGCAGTATTGCTGGTGTAGGTCTATGGAAATCAGAACAGCTGCTGTATGAAGTGATTTTATGTAACACAATCCAAAAGAAAAAAAACTGTTTAACTGTGCAACCGAATGTGTATGCGACTTCTGACCTAAGAATATTCAAATTTCTTAGTATGCCAAAGTGACTTCTGTAGGTCCCTTTTTCATCGAATAGACTAACTAAAATACTAACTTTGTTAAGAATCACGGATTATTTTTATGTGATATGGAACGAAAAATGTTGTGAACATAAAACTTCGACGTTTGTCTGTTAAATAGCTGGCAGCAATTTTATGTTTATCAAAAAATTTTGATTTTTCCTTAAAATATTTTAAGAAGTTCTCTGTTGGTATGACTTTCTACCAGAAAGTTTCAATTTTCGGTAAAATGTGTGTGACAGAAAAAGGCCATTCGACCAAGTCAATGATTGCCTCAGGATTTAAGTTACTTTTTGAACTTCTTGAATTAGTTATAATGTAACAGATTACAAAGTCCTTCCGACTGTATCCAATGGATTGATCCATCCTTTAAGTTAAAAACAGTTCAAGTTGTTTTCAATTATAAATTTATTCAGCAAAACATCGTAGATAAAATACTCGTCGGGTTGGCTATTTATTTATTCAATATGCCTATTGAAAATGTTTGGAACTTGTGTACCAAGTAATATAGTAGACCCGATCGATTAATGTTAAAAGGATGTTATATTTATATGGCCGCATAATTACACGTAAACATGGAAGATTATGTTTTTAGATGTTTGATTGGCCAGAAGATATAAAATATGTAATTAACTAATTCTTTACAATTAAAATTATCATCTTGTGTTCTGGTCAATTAGAATTTTTTTTTGTTCTTCGGGTTAGTATTTTTGTTCAATAGCTAACAGCTATTTAGATTGTTGTTCAACGATATTGAATGTGTGCGCTAATTTCATTGTGTCAGATTGTAGCCACCCCGATTTTATGATGGATTTTAAACAGTTTTCATTCTGATGTATAGCAATTTTGCATAGACATTTGATACCAAAAAAGAAAAACATGATGCTTCCACTGATATGATTATGAACCGTCATTAAGTCATTTTATCTCTGGTTAATATTCCGATATTATGGATTCACCGCCCTTAAAAAACCACTGAAAAAAAGAAGTATTTCTTCTGATTTTTGATTCATAATAAATTTTATGGAAACCATTAAATGGTAGACGACATGATAACGATTAATTTATTCAAGAATTGGATGAGATGAATGATCAGATTTGTTTTGATGGAAATTCTCTTAAGAGGATGCTGCTGCTTTGAATCCAAATTCAAAGTCTTTTATGTTTTTTCGCATATTAATCGTATTGAAAACAAATTATGAAACATGGTCACCACCGATCATTTGACTACTTTATAACCGTTTTGATTTTTTGGAATTTTTCTTAATTCAATCAAATTAATTGATGGCGATTGCAGTTATTCGATATTTGTATCGAACGAAACCCGAAAAGCAAAAGAATATAATTATAGTGACGGAGACAGTAATGCAAATGTTAATGGTTACTATCATAATATGAATCATGTCAAAGTGATGAACGAATATAAAACACATAAACATAATTGATATTATGATTTGGTGTTTCTTTCTATTTTAAAAATTATTATGTTAGCGATTTTGTGTTTACGAATTTTCGATTTTAATAATTTCTTGCCAATTCAACAGAATTGCTTTCGGTTTATTTCTTCTGTTTGTAATTAAACGAAGAGTACATAATTGGTTTTTATGTGAATTGTAATTAGTTTTAATTTAACCTTACGGGTAACTGTTAGAATTTATTATTCATTTCATAGATGTTGTGTTTTGCGTAAAAATCTAAATTGAATTAGTTGTATCAGTGAATGTTATCATAACATGGTAATCTTGGTTCTAGTGTTATTAAGAATATTGAGAATTTGTAGAGTTTATGGGTGAAAAACTATTGGATTAAAGTATTTCATTGTTTTGCTGGAATTAAATACGAAAAACGAAAGAAATTCATTTTAACAATTTTCATGTTAAATATAATTTTTGTTTATGCCAAGATTATTCAAATTTGGTAACATAAACTTCCTGCTCAATGGAATACTTCGACACTAAAAACCATTATAATGTGAAATACATTTTAATAAAGTTAAATTACTAAAAAACATAATAAACGAATGAAATGGGGGATGATATTTTTTTGTTTTATTCTCTTGGCTCAAGTATAATAGCAAAATGCCAAGATGAATACACCATTGACAAATTAAAAGGTAGAAACCAACCCGTTTTTCAAGTATCAACAGAATAATTTTAAAACAGAAATGCGGAAGAGTTCTCACATGAGAAATCTCCTTTGATAATTCTAAATATGCATAATAATGAATATGTGAAGGAGATCCTCGTACCAGTTCACCCTATCTTTTCGGTTTAAACAAAAGAGTTTTCTGCATATCGACATGTATTTGCTGTCGTGTTTCAATGTTCTTATGAATTAGATTTTACTATCGTAGTTGAGTTGGGTGGATGAGTTAAAATTTAAATGAAAATTATTAGTCAAAAGTTCATTGAATACGGGTATATATGGGATTTTCATGAGAGAAAGATGCAAAACCCTTAATTTTTGTTTTTTTTTTTCGTAAGCCCACAGTGAATATGTGTGTGCCACCTTTTAATTTAAACGTATACATTAAAATGTTACCTTTGCCATAATAATAACATTCATGATACCTACCATCAACCATTGAAAATGATAAATTCACGTGGCGCAAAATCCTTTTTTGGGTTACTAAAAGACTGAGACTGCCATAGATGATGTGGTGTTTAATTGAAAGGGTGGCATTGCCTATCAGGTTATCCATAGCTGGAAGGTGATATATAGAGAATATTTTGTGTATGGCAATGGAGTACCCAGTGGTACATTGTGTTGTTTTGTATTGTTATTTTCATCATTTTTTTTTGTTGTGTGAGAGGAAATATTACCACGGGGACTAATGAAAAGTATGTTGTTATTTACCATTGCTAAAATGGTAACAAAAACTTGATACTCTCAGTTGGATGATCAGATGGGGTAACCAATATTCATTTGCCGTTGTGTGTGTGTGGTATCGTTCATTATTTTACTTTTTCATTTTTGCCAACTGAAAATATGAGGAATTAAAACAGAGTGATGAGAGTACCTGGTCTCTGTAATGGGTGATGGTTATTTTCCAAAATTAAATATGATGTTACCATATTTATATGCAAACACACATCTAATATTTTTTAGGTTTCTCTATGTGAAGATGATGCCATATTAAAATTTATGCAGAAGTCTAAAAATACAAAATTTTGTTCGTTAAAAACCACCACCAACAGATGAAAACTCATCATTGGATGTGTTTCATAGAGGATTGATACCAAGGGTTGCAATTTTTTGGCGCATTGCTTGTTTGAAAATTAGAATATGAGTGAATTTAAGCGCATTAAATCAAAAGTATCTCTTCTCTTGTATTTTACATAAATTCGAAATTCAATGTGAACGAAAAGAGCATTGGTGATCAGTGAAAATGTTTAGCCATCACCAATCTAAAGGAAATCCTTAACTGTATTTCGTGAATAACAGTGCAATGAACGTTCATTGGAATGGGTGACTACTGTAAAATCCCTCACATTAAACATGAAGGCTACTTAATACCTTTTAAAGCGAATAAGATATTTGGATACACTGAATGGTTGTTGAACTCAAAATTCCGTAAAAGGGTTTCCTGTACATTTCATATCAAATGGAAATAATGTAATGAATGCCATTAGACATTTTCATTTAACACATATAAGAACTTCGGTACATTCACATATGGCAAATGAAATGAAAGATAGTGAATTCTATTATAATTTAGAGTCGTTAGTTAGAGGGATTTCCATCATACAAAACCACATTAATTTACCAACAAAAAAAAATGTTTTTTATTTAGGAGTTTTAGGAGGAAAACTAAACATAAAACCATAAGAATGAAATGGTAAAAGTTGTAAAAGGTAGAAATTTGTTTTTCTTGTTGGGGAAAAACTGTCCAATGAGGGTTGTTTGGTTTATTACCAAAATGTATTTTTCTTGAGTTCGTATTCTTCATGACACTAGAAACTTATTTTTCATGTATTCGTGTGTTTAGTTCATATTGTTTCATTATAAAAAGTAGATGGGAATACTAATTAACATTAATTTTTAAAATCGGTCGTTCTCTCATAGGATGCATTATTATGTCATTTAGTTGAGATGATCTCAAGAGCATTATTACCTTAAATTGGTCAACTCATTGAACTGAAAGTATAACATTCTAATTAGATAAAACTGTTTTTGTTGCAATTTCCACAAAATTCGTTGTTGAATGCATCCGGATGTAACAGAATGGTATCACCGTTTAACTTCAATAGACTAAGTTGTGAATTGAACATTACATCATAACTATTTTGGTGAAGAGGATATTATTATGTACGCGTGCATGAGTCCTCTTGAGATTGAGAAAGAATAAAATGAATCTTGTGAAGCGGTAACATTTAACCTAATTAATGTTATCCTATTGAATCAAGAGGATGTACTTGGATGTGTGTGTATGCATCTCAAGAGTCAAAAGCCACATCCTGGCACCGATTGCTCTTGAATTGCATAAACGGATGTTTTTCTCATACACATTGTTATGAAAATTATCTAATAATGAATATGAATCACAATGTTATTCATAATGGAAAAGTTTTTCAAGTATACTTTTAATTAATTTCGATTACATAAAATCATAACTACTAAGTGCAGCAAAAAACTAAAAACATATCATCTCATAATTATAAAAATGAGATTGTAAGTGATGTTGAAACATTAACAAGTAGCTTACATTTGTGAACTACTTTTTGATGTTCTTTAAATTAGTTTGGTATTGTATTTTACTCGCCCTCTCTCCACGTGTACTTCATTTTTTGATGAGATTTGCATTGAGACTGATTGAAAACATTAAAAATCAAAATGAGAAAAGACACAGAAAACAACATTATTTTCATCAGTCTAGTTAGCAATAATTGTTGATCGGATATTAACTAATTAAAAATTTAGTTTTTTTGTGATATGTTTTGTTTGTATAAAGCTGCTGAAAAATCGAATAGACAAACTAGTTAATGAGATTTCTCATGTAATACATGAATTTCATTGAGCTGCTTCAGTTTTATATTTTGTTTTTTGTTTTTCTCTTGTTTAGAAACACATCAACAGATTAAAATTTTATTTGGGGGTTAAAAATAAGAGATAATCGAACAAACGTTGTAACAATGACTTTTGTAATTTCTTCAGTTTGATTGAGAATTGTGGAAAATATTAATCGAAAGAAATCAGTTAGATCACCTGTGGCGAAATTGACTGTGTTTTTAGTTAATACTTTGACAGCGCCAACATCCTACAATGTTTTATTATTCAGCAATTCAATTCCAATCAATTTCTTGTGAACCAATCACTCATCTTCATTCGATTGATTATCACTCAGTATTTGGTACAGCTAAATTAAATATCATTTCATATATGGATTTTTCAATCAAATATAATTTTCTCATTTGGTTAACTAGCTGTTTGGTACATCGATGACCATACCCATCTTTTAGTTGTTCATATCGAATGAATTTTATGTTTATGGGAAATAAGAATAGATGAGAACTAATGAAAATTTTGTTGATTTCTATCATCAACACAAATATTCAATTCATCACATACACATCACAAATTGTAAGATGATTTTTTCATGTAAAACTTCTTGTATTTGTTAGCGAAGGAGTTGCATTTTCGTTGATCATATGGTTAATGAAGAAGAACTTTTTGAGATTTCTTTAACGGATAAGAAAACATTTTCAATCGTTACAAATACATTTCTGAATGAAGAAAACGGTGTCAATCTGTTGGATTAATTGTAATAAAATGATATTAAATCGTTCGCTTGTTTTGTGTAACAACTAATTTATGGGATTTTCAATTTACAGAAGATCAAGTTAACAGACATTGATTTTTCATTTATGATCTCATCAAAGATTTTAAGTGACTTTCAACTTTTGTTTTACTTCCACGCGTGTTATCGTTGAATTCGTTGTATTTGGTTGGTTTAGTTATCATGTTGTGTTATTCTTTAAAGTACAATGTTTTACATTTGTTTTGGGCGTTGTTGTAAAGTAATTAGTAGATCAAATCATTGAATGAAACTGAATAAAATTCAATTTTAATTTAATACCATAAATGATTTGAATTGAAAATCGGTTTTTCAATGTACAGAAACAATTTGAATTTAAATAATTAATGATTTATTCGATTGCTTTTTCAGTTGCATTAATGTTTTTGGTTTTCTACTTTCAGAATGATGCACCAATTGCAAATAATCCAGATAATATGGTGAGTTTGATGTCTTTAACTTTCATCAACGATCTATGATTAATCAATCAATCTTTTCATTACAGCTTTCAACGCATCCAAAAGTGAAAGAATGGCTGATCCACTCAGCGAAATCCAATTATCATGAGCTGGCTAAATTGGCGTCCGAGTATCCAGATTTGGTCAACTTTCCGGTGAGTCCAAATTCAATGTACCTTTTATACTGAATTGAAATTTCCAAATAACGATAGACCCCAAAATGTAATTGATAAATGGTTGATCGCATAATTAAAAATGAAAATCTCTTAAAGAATTGAAAAGTTTATCAAATCAATCGTGGGCTTCAATTCAAGTTGATCTTGTTGACTGAGCCAAGCAATGACTTGACATAAATTGCTAAACTGGGATGGGCTATACTCTTTAAATTACAATAAATTGTTAGTTAGCCAAGTCTTATGTTTTTATCGAAATAAATGGGCTGAATAAGAGTTGGCTGCTTAGCAGAACAGTGATTATGCTAAATTCACATCGATTGGATAAAAAACTATGAATGGAACCCACAGTCGGGGGCCATCACAATTATTTCGTTATTTGATTGATTAGGAGAAAAACAAAATCCGATGGGAGTCTGAGTAAAAGCAAAACACCAGACTCTTTACGTACCAAAACAATGGAAATTTTAATTTAAATTATTTTTATTTTGTTTTTCGTGGTTTTTAGTATCTGTGAACATGGATAAGAGACTAAGATAAGTTTCTTGTTTTATTGTTTTGGTGGACAAGGGCACGCTTATAAATTTATTATTTACCTATTCATACCTGTAATCATATGCATATGAGATCCATGACACACCAATAAAAAAAATGAAATTCACTAAACCGTTTATCAAAAGGGTGATCATCGTATTCGAATCAAGAGAGCCAACCCATTGATTCCTTTTGGATTTAGAAATTTTATGTTTTCCACATTATCTGAAGAATTATCTTTTGGTAGAAATAATAATGATTTTTGATTATTTTAATTCAAGAAATAATATTCGTTTTGGTAAAACAATTTCTTCGTGGTAAAACAATGAAATCGATGAAAATAAACCGTTTATAGATCGTGTAGATGTTAAAAGGGTCCAACAACAATATCGAAAAGAAAAAAAATTAACATTAAAGGCTAATGTAACGTTTTGTCATGTCATAATAACATTTGTGTTAAATATGTACATGATGTTTGTTATCGCCTCACATATGAGATTTGATTAATTGTTTTATTTTAATTCATATATGGTTGCACTAAGAGACGATAGGCAAAAGAGAGTGAACGTAAGACAATGTGTATTATCATAAAGATTGATATGTTTCCTAACATTTAAATACCGATTAGCATAAAGAGTGTTATTGTGGATGGTATACGATGAAACGGATGTTATTTGGTGTGATTCTTGCACGTATGAACACTTAGTTTAACGGGGTCTCAAATAATGTTAAACATCGAATCAATTATGTTATGTCATATGAGAGATATGGTCGAAATTCATACGAATGATTCTTGAATGAACTTTTAAAATATGGTGTAACACAAGACATCCTTTTTTTTGTCCTGGTTTGATTTGAGAACGATTTTATCGGTTGGACACAGGATGGTTCATAGAAGTCGTTAACGATCGAAGGATATTAAATTGTTAATAAATCACTTTGTACTATCAATTTGGACAGAGTAGAACATTATGTGTTGAAGAGAATTTGGTCGGTATGGCGCCTGTAATTCCCAAATGGATGTTTTACAGTTGAACAAATTCAGTCTCTTGGTTCATGTGATACTTAACACTCCAAATTATTGACATGAAAAATTAAGTTAAAAAGAAAATTTTTAAATTGCAATTCATTTGAAGTCTTTTTCTATTTAATTCTTAATTGGACATGAAGTAGCCATTTATCTTTGGTTAAGAAATCTTGTTATGTTTTTCATTCATTTTTCACGTAATTAAAAAATGTTTAAATTGTTTATGATGACAATGGGAATTTCTGAATAATTGAAAAATGATCTTGCTATGGTATAAAACGGAACCACCAGAATGACAACTCCTTATTGTATTTTAAAATGAATTTTATTATTGTGTAATAAGAAGTTAAATAACCTTTACGTTCTGTTCCATAAATAATGTAATGATTGAAATATTTTAGATCTTGTTTTCGTTTCATAGAAAATTTTTAAGATTGCAAAAAAGTAAAGAAAAAAATTAATTTTGATTGAATTCACGGAACTCTTTGTATTTTCCATTTAATTCATAAGATTCTCTCTAGTAAAATAAAATGAAGTGAGTAGATAAAAACGAAAAGAAGAATCTGTCACATTGAATGGCATTATGATAATGATGATCACTGAATAATGTGTCTTTGGTATGGAATGTATGAATTCATTTAACTTTGTTGAGTTATTCAATCACGTTGTAGCCGGTGTGTTGACTTGTACCACACACTCGAAATGTGTGATTCCATTCAATTGATAAATAAAAATTCATTCATTTTTACCTTTTTTTTCCTTATGAATAAGAAAACTGTTTGAATCGTAAATTGTAAGAAATTGAATGCTTAGCATGGTCTTCATTCTCTGGATGATACATATTAATAAAGAAGGTATACCGTTTTCTATTTGTGTATTATTGAAAACCTGTGCCGTGACATAATTTTATTCAATTTTAATAAGAATAAAACAAACGAATAAATAAAGTCTATTTTATTGATTTCCTTCAATCAAAATATAAATCAGATCAATTTAAATGTTAAATATACACGAATGAAAATAGAGTGATCCAATGAAAGAATAATTATTTTGAAATTGGATTCTGCGTTTCTATAAACAGAAGTATGGAACCAGATTTATATGATTCGTGAATATTTTTGTCATCTGGTTCCCATAATAAAGTGCCACATGAATTGGATTTATATATTTGTTGTGTGTCTCATCTTTTAACCACATCATTACCATAATCTATTCCATACATTGTTTCCTTTAACTCCAGTTCTTTATATGAAGAAGTTAATCTTCATTGCGTTTAATGGAATGCCGCATAAAACTGTAATATTTTTTTCGTTTCATTTTAAGAAATTTTAAATAGCGAGTGATGTTGAATTATGTAGCAATTTAATGTGACGTTCATGAGAGGTCTTTTCATTCTCCAAATGATACATTGAGGGATATTATAGGGAGTTCATATGATGTTAGACCCATTGATAATGATTCCCTTGGCATCAGATGTCTCATCATGTTTTGGTTTAACGGTTTGGACGATTGCATTTAAGAGATTTTTATTTTATTTGGTATGGAAATCCATTACACTGGTGTGGTTTGACAGAATAGTTTTGAAACACTGTAGCATCCAGTAATAAAGTGGAAAATTGTCATTTTGAAACGAATCAATTTTGACTTTAAATGAGACCATTTAAATGGCATTTAATGTAATTTAAGAGGTCGCAATGACACGGAAAAGTGTTAATATTTATTCAAGACGCGCCTCATTTGTATGACGGTTTATTCTTCTTAGTGTCATCAGTGCAGTTTAGGGACTTAATTAATGGGTTTCTTCTGTGGATAATAGTTGTTATTCAACACCCGCCTTCTCTTTAGAGTTTGATGTTTTGTTGAGACAACTCAATTATCTTTTCAATCCTTCAGTTTTAAAAATAATTCTTCTGGTATCAAGTCAATTAATAATTAAATGAATTTATCATTTTAATATTGATTGTTATCAATATTACACTGTCTGTGCTAATTATAAATTTCATTTTAATGGTACAATTAAATGGATATTGAATTGAATTTTAATTGAACCAATTCGTTTTGCAATTTAATTTACTTCGTTTGTTTCATATTTTAATTATCCAATATGGAATATTAAATGGATAATATTTAATGGCAAATAATTAATAAATGCCAAATGTGTATTATGAAAATTTTCAAAATGTTCGATATGTCCTCTTGTTATTCACGAGCTAAAAATTATATTTTGTATTAAAGCACATAATTATCCAACGAGTGTTTCTACTAATTTATCCGTATGAACATTATTATCATATGGTTTTAGATATATTCACATTATATTTCAATTTAATTGCATAACATTGTACCATTATACATTGAATTTATCCTCCAGATATACTGGATAAGCCCCTTTTTATTTCTCATGTTTTTGTGTTTTTTTTTTTTATTTTGTTGGAAAATTTATGTATCGCGATTACCCGCTAAAAACATATGAGTGTAAATAATTTTATGGCTGTTTTTGGTCCTAAATAAAACACATCGTTATTCTTGTTTGAACTTTTCATTCTAAAAATTTTCCATTTAACAGTTTTTTTTTTTTTTTTGGTGAAATTCTGTTGATAATTATATTTGAGCTGAAAGTGTGAAAATCTCTTCTCAATAGTCCCAGTGGTTAGTGAAACAAATCACAGTCGTTATCATGAAACCCTCTCTCGTACTGATTATCCTTGAATGGTGTTACACATTAACCGATGGTTAAAGTGGCAGTTTCCTCTTTTGCCTATTGTATTTGGAAAATCTACTTCTTAGAAGGTTTTTTGTACAAAATGTACTTCAACTGATTTTTATCTTTGGTGTTTGTCAACATTTTTCGTGAATTATGTAACGCGATGTTTTATAATGTTTGCCATATGTAATCTCTAATTACAAGTTCTTTTTTAAGGATATTTTTCTGTTCCTTCTGGGTACTTTACTGCTACTTTACTTTTTCATTAATGGATTTTATATGGGATTTATTCTACTTGACAGTATTTGCCGTTAACGACATGTGTGAAAATTCTTTGTTGGACATAATTCATATTATAACATGATGAAGGAAAAGAACTATACTAAGAATGGATATTAATATCATGCAAACATATTAATAGGCTCTTTATCCTTAATTACATTCCTAACATATCGAGTTGTTAAAGGAGCAAGAAAAAAGAAAAAAGAAAATTAAAATTTTCAAATTAATAAAACACGAAAAACTGAATGCATTACAAGACGTACAGATCATAAGTTTTTCCATATGATTTCTTGTGGCGAGAGTTACTTAAACTCCTTTTAAGAAGTGTGGGTGGCACATGTGAGCCATCGTTTTATCGTACTCTCCGGTAATAAGAATCGTCAGTTATCATGCAAATGTCATTAGTCTTTTAAACACATTCGGATGTTGTATGCAAAAAACATATAGAAAACAAGTGAACAAAATTAATATGCAAAACATTGCTGTAGACACATAATTCATGTGGCAAAAATAGTTTAATTTAAGAAAAGACCTGTCGTCAATTTATTACCGGTCGTGTCATTAACTAAATACCATCTACTTTAACTACTGTTCATTATTAATCAAATTGAAATCATCTTCTTTAACAATTTATTATCAACTTGAGTGGCTGAAAAGATTCAATAAAGAGAGGTGCAATTTATACGTTCAAATTGAATAGACCTAGTGCGAGATGAAATTGATCCTTAAGTGGATGAGTATCCGATTACAAATACAAGAACATCAAGATCACTTGAACTCTGAATTAGATCAATAACTTGAAAGTTGATACAAATGTTGTCATTAAGTGGAGTAAATTACAAATCTCAATCTATGATCTTTTAAACTGAATCTTTGGATGTGATGTCATCCATGAATCATCCCACTTCATTCTCTAGTTTCTCTTAAGTGTATTACGAGTGATGTTCTAAATGTTCTCTAATAGTCTGTGGTTTCAGTTAGCAGCCGCCTTCTTCTACTATTTTTATTTTCATTTTGGTTGTATGGAATCAGATACCAAAAATGTTTTCCACGTTTCTCCTCTACTGAATAATATTTCTTATTAATACAAGGAAAAATGATCAATTAATCATTTCGATTTTTATAAAAACCGTCGCGCCCCGGATTAATTATTTTTAAAGAAAATGACTTTACCTAAGACAGTGATTAGAGAATTCAGTTGTATTATGAGACCGAGTTAAACCAACTAATAATCGACTATAGTTAAATTGGTATTTTAGGCAGACCAATGCGTGCAAATATAATGGTTGTATTACATGAAAATCTGTTTATATTGTACAGTTTTAGTTAACATGCTGTAATCTGATGTTATTTTGAATTTTGATATTTTGTATATTGTCAACAAATGTTGCAATTAGATTTTAAAATGTTTAACTTATAAGAAGCATAATAACAACAACCGTCTTAAAAGGGGGCCGTTTCTCTTGAATTATGGTATCGATGTTTTAAGCCACTAAAATTATCTTTTACTTAGGTATAACGCGCGTTCCTTAAATGCCCGTCGAGTAATTGGAAACTTTCTTATATCATTTTCAATGGGCAAATAACAGAGAAAAAAAAAATCGAAACTAAAATGTAAAGTCATTATTCGAATTACATCAATAAATTATAATGTAACATAACTTACCAATCATAGTAATACTTATGTTTTGGCAATTTGATTCCTAAATGATTGGATTTTGGTTTTCCATCGATATAAATATCAAGATTTAATGTGATATATACAAAGAGTCATCAGTATTAGAGGATTGTATTTCACATAGATGAAAATTAGCATTATTTTGACCTGAACACCAGCAACATTACACAGAAGTGCTAAAGGTCTATATCAGTTTGATTGTCACTTATTAACAGGATGTTGTTAACATTGTATGGACATTAAGGTTGACATGCTCAGATAATAATCGTTTAACACGATATTTTAGCTATACTGCTTAGTTTTAATTTATTAATTTTGTTTTCTTTGTTTTTATCTCTTAAACTTATTGATTTTCATTATTGGTTAAGATGAACAGTCAGAGTGTTTGTACCAAACAGCATCCAGTTACAATAAATAGAAAACAGATGCCAATGATATCCTCTCTATGAATATAACAGACAGTTAAATTTGAATAGAGTGTATCGAATATGTAATTAGTTGAAACATTAAAACATTAGCAATGGTTTTCATTGGAATAAGTAATTAATCTCACATGAATATCGCATGTGAATAAATAGGAGGAATATACGATTAATTGAGACAATTATTAATTACCTTTTTTCGAATTGATGACATTTTCGTTCGAAATATTTTAATTCTATTTCAACAATTCCAATTTAACTGTGGTCTGATTATTATAATGATTTTGTTTGTTTTTTTTTATATTTTCTTGGCAATAACGTAAATGAAACATTGGGTGACAACACAGATAAATTTGCAAATAAAAAAAAAAGTATCAGTAAAACAGCGAGAAAAAAACAACGAAAAAAATGAATTTAATCTGGGGGAGATGCACATCTCTTGAAAATTTCTTTTAATTCTTTTTATTTGTTGTAATCCATTCGTTGTATTTCATCTCGTAATTAGTCTGTTGATATTGTTAAATTACTTTTACATAATACGGTATATGTTAAACATGTTTTAAGCAGCATTTAAGACATCTAAATGTAATATGTAAAGAGGCACATCACACATTTAACTAGAGAAACACTAAAGGATTTTTCATTGTATTCTCTCTTACTGAATGATTTTGTTAGTTTTTTTTTTTTTTTTTATAAATTAAACTAACGAATGTTTAACTCTATGTTTTACATAAGAGATCATAGAGATATATTAGTTTTGTAGTTGTTGTTGGTGCCAAAAAAAAAAAAACTAAAACAACAAATTAATTACAAATAAAACATTTAATGGCTATAAATTGTTGTTAAATTATGTGTGATACAACACTGAACTCGGTTTAATAATAAAATATTTGTATAAAATTATAATTAGAAATGTACACTGGATAATTAGTTGGAAGGATTCAATGCCATTTTTAGTAGAGTAATGATAGTTAATCGTCGATTAATGAATTTTAGTCAATGAATTAAAATCTTTTTGTATCAATGAATCAGTTGCATTAATTCTTTTAGCAATTCACTTGATCATCGTATGAGAATTGATGAAATTCATCGTTTTATTTCATTTGCAATTATTGACTTCTTTTTTCACTCTTTTGATTTATAAATTATTCATGAGGTTTGATGAGTATCTCACTGCATAAGAAACGAATAAGAAATAAAATCTTGATACAGTGAAGATCAACAATGGTACACTTCTATAATGTTATTACCTTTTGTTTCAAATAATTCATGTCTCTGATTTTGTGTGTGCTACCTGTTACCGATCAGTTAATTCTTTTAGTCTCTTCTTTTTGTACAATTGATGTGTATACAACAGTAGAGTGATAATGTGATTGGTGGCGCCAGTACTTTGTATTTTCATCTCTCACTTCATGATTTATTTCGCATCAATTCAATTCAATTTTCTCGCTTAATTTTGAAACGAAAAATCGTTTATAATTCACTAATTCTTTTACTTTTCTTGTTCCATTATTACACGTTAACAAACAGATTTGGATTAAATTGCTTTTTGATTATTCGTATTAATGTGAGATTGAGTGGCAATAAGAATGAATTAGACATTAATCCTGATCATAAAAATGGCTATCATCATAACCTAACCGTTTTATTTAATGTGTGGCAATAACCGAAAGGTAAAAATTAAATGAATCAGTTACAGATTTAATTTATTACAATCCATTCAATTAAATCTCTTCGATTATCACCGTAGGCAGTAAGTTAAGGACAGTGAGATTTTGTTTTTATTATCTACACTGAATTTGGTGCTGGTTTAAAGTACTTTTTTATTTATTTGATTACTTTTCGTGTATATTGAAAAACGGATTTACCACACTTGGGATGGGTGGTTTTTTTTGTTTGTTATTTATGATTATTATATGGTCAGGTAATCCCAAAAAAAAACATAAACACACAGTCTCATAATATGCAATGGTCTTTTACCTATGCGAATTTGTATGTTAAATAAATAAATTTTGTGGTCAGGTTACAATACTCTGCAATATGTTTTGCTGTTTTTTTCATTCAATCCGTATGCTTTGAATGCTGAATGGAAGTGCTGATGAAAATAGGAAGCGAAACAACCCATTGAGGTAAATTAATATCACGCATCTCCACTGTAACTCACCCATTTAGACAGTTTTTTTCTTTCACTGTGGAAGCTGTAAAGGAACAACAACAAAAAATTAAACTGAAAATAAGTGAACAGAATTGCAACTAAATATTCAATCTGAACTCTTATTATCCCATTCTGGTCCATAGTGGAGTATCATGTGTGGTACATTCTGATCCAATGATTTTATTTCTTTGCTTATTTCATTTTAATTCTTAAGGAAAAGAAGAGAATCTCTGATTCAGTCTCTTTTACTCTTCTGGTATGGATTTTATTGAGATTATCTACGTTTTCATCGATTAAATGTAGTTGATTGAATTTTAATTTATTGAATTTGTTTATTGAAAATCAACAAGTTCTTAATGGGTATTTTAACGTTTTTTATGTTTATTCGTTTTACTTTTTATTTTTTATTCCTTTGGTGTATTGCCTGTGTGTTCTTTGGTTTTGTTTTTTTTTATTTGGGAAACCAATAAAAAGTATACGTTCTTGATTATATTTATTTGCACTGTACAAAAAATAAACAGAAGAGGCATGTTAATCCTTTTGAACGCTGTTCTTAATCCAAAGCGTAAATTTTATAAATACAGCACTTTGAATGGTATAGAGTATGTGAAACCTGGTGAGCTTTATAGAGGAGTTCACCGTTGGAAATCCATTTCGAATAGAAAGAATGAATGAGATCCCTGTTGGTACATAAAGTGTGGGATCCAAAATAAATAAAAAAAGAAAATACACACAACAAACATAACATGCCAAAGATAAATGAGGATAATCTCATGTGTTGCACTTGTGTATGAAGTTTTTTTTTTACATTTTACCAATTGAAAAGGTGCGGACTTATCTTGATTCATCCCATTTAACCACCAAAGTGATTATGAATAGAAGAAGAAGTATTTCGACTTTTTTTAATTTCTTCTATCCCTTCTATCTTCTATCTTCTATTTCAATTTAAATTTTCACTATGCAACATCCGTTCTTTTACCTAAAAGTCCATTCATCTTGATAGTTAAAGGAGTTCAGATTAAAAGGATTTTAAATTAAATTGCGTTACGACTTTAATCTAAAACTATTTAAAATTATATCGATATCAAACATCTATCGTATGTTTTTCGTGTGAGATTGGTTACCTTTGGATAGGGAAAGGCCAATGGATTCCTCAGTCCATAGTCCTCTGTTCAACAATTCGAAGGATGAAGGAGTACAATACAGATATTATTTACATAATTCACGATGGAAAGTCTAGAGTGTATCCCACAAATCTATCTGAATACAAAAAAGCGTAATGTCTATAAAACTAAATTGAAGGAAATATTCATGTTATGTTGGTCAGTTCCCCTGGATGCATTTTAATTTATGAAACGTATCTGTGGTTTGATATTGTTGTATTTTCCACATGAAAACATGTTTTCAATTCCCATCTGTGGATGTCTGTTCAATTCAATTGTATTAGGGATGTTGATCGCAATAGAATATATTGGCAATTTGGAACGGTTTTTGTACAAATTAGTTTTTATCTTGAATATTTCAATCAATTTGAATGTGATAACATTTCAGGTTATTGATGATAGACAATGAATAGAGTTCTTTGTATTGGTTAAATGAATATCCCTTACGCATTGAGGGATTTGATGCAAATGAGCTAAACTGCATTAGTAATTAGCGGATCAAGAATTCTAATTAGTTTTCAAGTTTTTAATTCAAAAACGATGCAAAATTGAATTATCATGTCCACTAAAGCTTTTTGCTGTTTATATTAAACATCACATGATTTTTGATTTGGGTGGCTCAGTGTGAACATGAGGTGAGGTACTTAAAATACAGAATTCTCTTCTCTTACTTTCGGTCTCTTGGACGGGTTAAATAAGCAAAAAATGAAACAATTTAATGAAACACCAACAAATTTAAAACATGATAAACTTATGTTTTACATCATGTTATTAATTCGATTATAAATGACATACAATGGATGAAATTCATTAGTAAAATAAGAAATAAAAGGCATTTCACATATAAAAATATCCGAAAAACATAGTGGGATGACGCCAAGTGGTGGCCTGTTATCGTACGAGTTCATCCATTCATATGACTTCTTTTGAATTATCGTTTATCTTTGTTTTATTAATTTCCATTTTTTTTTTATTTTTGGTTTATTAATTTGTATGCCAGCCTTTCTTTAAATTTTTTAAATCCGGAGTGTTTAACAACAAACAATCATAATAGTGAATAATAATACTTAAAAAAAAAGCAAAGAAATAAAGTAATAATTCCTAAATATGATTTATTACATAAAATATGTTTCCAATTAAACAAAAACCCATTTAATTATCTTATCGTTTTGTATGGGCGTTACTCAACAGAACCAACTGAATGTAAAACTTTATGGTAGCTCACCATACAAAAATTTTCCTGGATTCATTCATAAAATTCATCTTATTGCAAATCTTCTTTTAATGAAGAATTAAACTTTACTTCAATATAAAATCTAAAGATGCATTTCTTACATTCATTTGATTGAATTTCAATTCGTATGTTGTGTTGCTTCGTGTTCATTAAATCATAAATACACTTTAATTTTCCCCCATTAAAATGGAATGAATGATAATTTTTATATTCTTCTTAACTGTTTGATAATAAAATGATATTTGAGTTATTACATTCTACATTTACGATTTATTCATATCACCATGAATTGGTTAGTAATTAAGCCACCCATAAAGTATCGTAATAAGAATATAGTTATTCCGATTGCAAAAATAGAAAACCATATGAATTCTTCTCAAACCAAAACGAGTTATTTATGAATGATTGCGTTACATTTTTAGCATTTAATGCATTAGAAATGTGAAATAATTCACTTTAAAATAGTTGTCTAGTATTTCAATGTGCGAGTATTTAACGCATTTTAAATGGGTTGCATTCAATCTGTGTGTTTTTTTGCGTAATTCCATTTAGAAACATTGAAAGAAATCTGTATCAATTAAGTGTGGTGCATTTCCAGTCAATGAATCATATAAAATTGGAATTAAGGAGTTAAACAAGCGTTATATGAATGTTCTCATTTTATTTTTTTATTTTGGTTGGTACAAAACTAACTGTGCAGACAAGATCTTCTACTACAGATCGTTACTTGGTTTATTTCAAAAATAAAAAAAAAAAATGAAAATCCCTCCATTTAACAAGATGAATAAATCATTGGGTGACAGAGATATAATAATTATTTGTCTCATTAGTTAACGTTTTGCTCGATTTGGATGTAGATTTTCCATGTTTTTGAACGCCAACCAATGGCAATTTATGAATATAGACATTCTTCGTTTCTTACATTCACAATGCGAATAAAATTTAATTTGAAAATTTTCATATTGCAACTCTGTGTCTCTCTTTCTAAAAGTTGCATTTCACCATTATTTCTTATTTTTCTGTTCTCTGTTTTTTGGGGGGAGAGAGTAATATAAGTGGTACATTGGAGTCTAAGACAGTGCCACATTGCATGTTTTATAGAAATAAAAATTAATCATTCACCAAGTAGTCATAAATTTCTTTTCGCAATTAAATCATTTCATATTCGTTATAAATTATTCATTTAAATATAAAAAAATTTATATGAATGAATTGTAAAATTGTGTGTTTTTGGTGGAAAATACACACATTTTTAGAACTGCTCGATTTCTTGTTACTTCAAAGTAAATTCTAAACTGAGCTTCTTAAGTCTTTAAATGCATTTCTTAAGTTAAAATTTTCTTTAGTTTTTGGAATCACACATATTCTTTTCTTTATTTTTTTTTTCCTTTTTAAATACAAAACACATAATTTTTTATTATCCCTGAACATTTCATTTCACTTATTATGATATAATTTATTACGGCCACTTTTTTGTTTTTCCATTTAATATTTGAATTATGTGTATTGAAGTAAAACATTGAAACCGTTTATTATATGGTGTGGTGGCCTGCCACTGATTATCATCCCAATTGGGACAATTTTCTTTAGCACTTTTTCCATAATTTTGTAATGTGCTGCATGTTAAGAATGTCTCATATTGTTATTTGTTAATTAAAACCAAATATATTTAAATATGAATATAAAATTCCTAGTGAGTATGTGCTATGGCTTTTAAAAAAATGAAAAAAGAATTGAAATAACAACACACAAAGTGAGACTCAGTTTTGTTTCTTGTCTCGTGCTAAGCGATCACGTATTCATGGCACCCCCGTGTTTTGACTATTAGATCGAATGAATAAGAGTAAAACAGCCAACAGCATATTGAATATTTAATAGAAACATTTCACTAATTATAATTTTTTACCGCCCAATTTGATGTTTATGTTTGATTTAATTTAGCACAATAGTGATACTATGTTACTTAGAATATTTACTTCATATGCTCCTTGTGAATGATAATAGTAGCTGATTGTGGGTGCTAAGGAAGTCCCCCAGAATACAAGAAATTGTTAATTTATCTCCATAAATCTTCAGTCGTTTTTTTTTTTTTCGTTAAAATTCTTCAGTGAAATGCGTGTGCATCATTGACATTTTACTATCAAAACATTTTCATTATTATCATATGCTTTTTATAAACATAATTTTCCCTCGATCGTAATTCACTCAGTAATTTTTGTTATTGTTGGTATTTTGGATAAGGAATGTATCTTGTTTTTATTTTGATTCATAACGTTAACATTCTGGTTGCATTGAACCAGTATTCTTCATACCAAAAAGCAATAAGAGTAACCGTAATAATAAAAAATAAGAAAATCTTCTTTATATTTGGTTGCCAATGACACGTCTTTCACAGAGTTCATATTAATAAAACACAAAAATGAAATTTATATTCCCAGGAATGGATATACATCACCCGAAAATATATGACTGGCATATCTTCATCCTCTTCTTTGGTACAGTTTTGTATTGGGGCGCCCCTTCTCTGTGCTGTGAACAGATGTGACACTCTTACGCGGGGGTTCTCTCTTTCACGGTTCTTTTTTTACGGACCTAATAAATAAACCATCTTGTACCAAAGTGACTGATCATTCGTTTGCATATTATAAAAAGAAATATAAGCGCCCCAAGAATACCGTGGTACTCATAAACTATTGCCTGACCTTTTAATGCAAACATTATGATTTTTATTATCTGTTTGGTTCTTCTTTTTTTTTTTTATTTGGTTTCATCTCACATAAATCGTTTTGTTAGTTAATTTTTTTGTTTGAATCAAATAATTTATGACTAAGAGTAATTCAATTAATTGGATGAGGAAGGGGGGTATAAAGCATCGTTCTATTCTTCTGTTAAAAGATTTCTACTATAAATTCAATTAACCTTGTTGTATATTGTTTTATTACATGTGATACCTCTTAATCTATTAGCAAGATAAGGATTAACTGATCAAACGTGAATGATAACGAATCAAGAGATAAAAGAAACGATTTCATTGTGTAATATAATATGGAGCATCAATTCAATGGTTGTAAATACACCATATTTGCAATGATAATTGATTCAATATTATGGTTTATTAATCTCCTTTTATCTGTTTATATGAAACGCAAAAGATATAAGACGACGGTAATGCATTTGTATAAAAAGGGATGCAGTTACAGAATATTTATCACTCTGAAATGATCTTATAGTTTTGAAATGGAGTTTAGTTTTATTTAAGACAACAGCATTACCATTAAATTTATGTATTTACGCTTTTTCTTATCACAATTACTCATTTAATTAGTCGTCGTTCGGTTTACTTGGCTTTTTTATTTATTTTCTTTTGGCTCTGTCTCTGTTAAAATCTTATGGTTTTCATTGTTAGTGTAACAGCTGACAGTTGAAAATCAGTTAAGAAAATTGTTGATTGGTTTTTTATTTTATTCTGTTCATGGTTCAATACAATATGCGTAAATTCAAGAGATCACAGAGATAGTTCTTTAACTTATGGAATACACATAATTTCATAAATCTTCGATATCTTTGGTTCCGGTGCTTCATATGTACGATGGAGATGACAGCTAAGAATTTCATGATTTGTTTTTTTTATGTTTTCTTATTTCATTGTACATCATTTAATACACTGTAAGTTACGTTTAACAGCAAACGGTTATCAATAATAATAATTCGTTAGCCATACAGACCAAGAAGTGATCAATTCCATTTGATTTAACTGATCCTTATCGTTGATGACAGTAAATATGAATATGATTTAATAAATTTTCATTTTTTACTCCTTAATCACTTATACATTTATGCTCACTGAATCATAAATATATGAATTTATGATTTGTTAGTTTTACTTTTAAATTATTAATTTCTTTTGCAAAATAATTTATTACAATTTCTTTTGATGGTTTGCGAGTATTCTGCAATTCATATGTGAATTTAAGGATGAAATAAAAAAAGAAACTAGTTTAACCAATTCTGCGGTATCACAAATGATCTTCATCTTTGCAATGATAGAGTGTATAACGTATCGGATAAGAAACATATTTATGATGTATTTTGCAGTTAACAAATGGTCACCGTTTCAATGTGACAATATTAATGTTTCACCATATTAAATTGTGTCGTATATTCAATGGATACCAATCATCATATAATATTTTATCTGAGTGAATTGCAAGTATTATCTCGTGGCAAAAACATATTATTTTTGATCATCACAATTAATGTTTACGCATAGATTGTACAAAAGAGAATTGTTAAGTAAACGGATAAAGTACATGTAAACAATTCTGTTGATTGTAGAGCTTTTGAACTTTTTTTTTTACTGTTCGTAACTTTGTGTTATGAGTTTCATTCTGTTTTTGGTGTGCCAATATGAATAAATATGATTGGTTATGATGTATGAATTCTTTTTTTTTTTTGCAATCAAACAGTGAGAGTGAACAACAGTTTATTTTCAGTCTATAATGAATCTCTCACCAAAAGACAACAAAACGTAAAAAAAAAAAAATACAAATCAATAGAAGAGCAATGATTGAAATGATTATATCAGAATGGATTGATTAAAACGAATAAAAAAAACTTATTTAATATTGTTTAAATTCAATATGAATCTTGTGTGTTGTCAGTTTATAACCATAAAACATTCATAATTTTTATCCATTTAGTTGAATAGCAATAAATTATTAATAAATTCCCACGGGAAATGAATTTAAATGTATAAATGCCATTATAAAAATTAATAAAGCGTTATGTATGGTTTACTTGCCCCAATGATGATGATGATGATGGACAATCAAAACCGATTTGGGTGTTTTATACTGATTGAATAAACCAAACAGTAAAGTGTCCACCTTACATTTAGTCTGCATGGCATTTAATGATTTATTGTTTGCGCAAATAAAAATTGTCTCAAATAAAAATGAATAAAAATCATCTAAGTTCATCAAGATGAACCATTAACGTTAAATAGAATTTTTGCTCCATAAAGAATTGATCATTAATGATGACGCAGGTGAGAGTAATTGATCTGTTGATTTTTATTCATTTGTTGTATATCACACTTTGGACAATTACATTGTCCAGTATAGTTAAATTCAATGGGATCGCACCCCATTCGAAGACAATCGAAATGGATAAGAGTTGTAACAAATTAATGTTGTGTGGCCACACAAACTAAAAGCTTATTAGTGTCATTCATTTGAATTCAATAATTCAAAGTGATCCCAAATAACAAAAAAAAAAAATTCATTGAATGAATGATTCAAGAAATACCTGAAACAAAAACAAACGAATACCATGAGAAGATTTTTTATTTATTTTTCATTCGTTTATATTCATTTGAATCTTACCTCGTTTATATTTTCATTTTGGACATTTAGCATTAGAATGATAAATTATACCGGTAACGAATTAATACATTTGGAATTCATTGAATCATTAAAATCTTCACAAGTTTCGTTAATTTTTGTTGTCTTTGGTGTCTTCGATTCGAAAATTTTAAAAGACACATTGACTGACCCGTTGATGTTAAGGTTAGAGATATTTTCCATAATGGATGTGACTAATAATTAAATCGATTAAGAAACCAACAGTGCTGACATTGACCGAAAACCCCGAAAAAATAATTTATACAAACGAGCCAACAGGACGTTTCACATCTAAGCTTATTTTGAATATTTTTATGAATGGAATTCTTTTTTTTATTTCCAAAATTTGATTGAGAAAATATTTGAAATTAGTAAGTTTAAGTTCGAACTGTTACGCGCCAGACCAATTATCCAATCAGGTTTTTGTTACTTTACCACTTCTTCGTTCAGGTGGGCTTTTCATTCATCAGTGTGAAATGAGAAAGAGAACTAAAAATAAAAATGAAACAAGAATTGTAATCAAATGGAATTTTCATATATAAAATTTGATCAATTTTGTAAATAAAATCGCACAATCATTCATTCATCTATCCATATAACCGTGTGACAAACAATGGACACTCAATTGAAATTATATGAGATTGATTGTCACGACATTTAATGGTTTTAAGAAAAGAAATTCTTAAAATAATAACACTGAAATATTGGCGACACGTTCAATTTGACGAGATTCCATCATTTAAAGTTACCGTTTTCTTAATTTCATATTATTGTAATTGAATAAAAGTTAAATGAGCTATTGATTCTGTCGGCAACAAATCAATCCTTCTTTTATATTCTCATATGCAGTGTATTGTTACAAGTGAATGAAAATATAAACATTTTATTCAATTTAATTCACATGAATTACGGGATATTATGTGTTAATATGTTGTGCTATGTTTACTACTGAAATTTTCACATGAACAATTGAAAAACAATAAACAATTTTAACGATTCCGTATAAAGGAAATTGAATTGAAAGAAAACTGAAAAGAGTAACAATTTTAAAAAAAAGATTATGAATTCGTGAGAGATAGGCGCCACATTGCAATGTTTAAATTGGCGACAGATTTTTGACAAAGAAGAGATTTTTGTTTTTTTTTTTTTTCTTATTTTATATTCGTCGGACAGATTTAGTTGTTGACTGTTTTGCAATTTCCGTTTAATTTAACTACTTTTTTTTAGTAAAAATCGTATTGCAATTTTAATAAGGTTTTAATCTCATCATAATTGGGAAAATATTTTAAAAACTGTTGTACTCTCTTTACCGTCTCCATAGTAGTGAGATTTTGATTGATCTCACTGTATCAAATAATGTGTCTGTGATGCTTTTGTTCATATTAAATTTTATGTTGATTGATTGTTTGGTTATTTATATTTTATAAAAAAAAAAAAATAAATTGTAACATCAATACAGTGATGATGATCATCATTAAAATACTTTTAACCCTCTTGATGTACATGATAATTATAATTTTTCTGTGTACATCAGAGAATAAAAATGATTATTATGGAGCTTCTGGAATTAAATATTATCATCCTTATTAGGTAATCGTGGAGCCAATGGTGCATTGTATATATAAAATTGTTCTGCTCCCGGCTTAATACACAATTTTTTTTTTTGTTGTTTTTAATATGTTTTGTATTTATTCGTTTTATCTCGCGACCATGTTAAACAATTTTTATTCCTGCGGCCATGAAATGGACTCAACGTATCCATTCATAATATGGCATTCAATGAACTGAACATGATTTTTCCTCATAAGCTTTCCTGAATTTCATTATTTTTTTTTTTGAATTGGATCGTATTATCCCGGTTACATGGTATCAGTATTTGTATGATTTCTAAGTAGAAATCCATCTAAAGTGAAATTAACATGCGATTCTTTTTTAATAAATATCACATCAATGAAGTTCTTGTCATCACTGACTCCTGGACTCGTCTCAATGTATTCAAGTTCCTACAATCAATTTATTATTGTAGTTTAGTTCCACCGGAGACGCAGAAGCCATAAAGTCACGCAAGACAAAACTGAAAAGCGCGCACGCCTTTCAATACGAAAATCCGCTACTACTATGCTTTGACTATAATAAATGTTATAATACGAAAAAAAAAACAGGTAAGAGGTGGAGTTTTCATTTGATTTGCAATGTAACAAAATAGAAAGAAAATAACAGAATAAAAACTAACAGAGTGAACGTTGTAGCACATAGCAAAAGAACTAAACGACAACCCGATTATACTTTAATGCTTAGAATGTTAAACGTGAAAATTCCTTTTAGTTTGTTGTTGTTATTTTGTTTTTTTTTTTTTCGGGGGTTTTTCATACGTTGATTGGGCTTACCTGTACAACGAAAGAGAAACAGAACATTAAAAAAATTGGTATTGATATTGAAAGAAACAAAAATATTTTCCATTTCGGACATAACGAATCAGTGGACACGAATATAAAAGACATGAAGAAAATAAATTGATGATTTCAACAGCTAATAAAAATGGGAAAAATAAAATAACATTCTGAGTGGAAAAACGTTGGCAACATGGTTGGTCTTTCTATCCGTAGACGAACGAATTGAAATTTTATTTTCTTATTCGTTATAAATTTAGATTGAATCTTGGCTGGCAATTTGATTTCATTCGGTAGGTTTGGTCAACCACAACCAACAAAAAGATGTGAATGAGAAGGAAAATTCCATTTAATTGATGTAATGAAATTTGAGATTCCACCTAAAGCATAAAATATGTTGTATCTTATCGGTAATTGAATGCAAATAATTGGTAATATTCATCTGTTATGGTTGAGTCAACGTTTTAAAGAATTATTAAGCAAAAAAGAAAATAAGATTCTTCTTTACATTCGTTATTGATAATATGGTTTGATTCAAGAAGCATCCGGATAGTCAACGCGAATAATCTTCATTTTATCAATAAATTATCGGGAAAAAGAATAAAATATCGAATACAAAAAATGGGAAACACAAGAGTTTTATGGAAACGATATTTGCCTCTGTGTTGTCCAAGTATTTATCGGTGTTACACTGTCCCTCCACAACAGTGTACACTGGTGATCTTCCTTGAAGATTTTTCCTTGCCGAGCATAACGAATTTCGTGCTTCTGAAATTCTTATTTTTTTCTTGTTTTCCAATCTTCATTGTAACCTGATTTTGTGGCAACAGTTTTATAGAGCCTCATAAATTTCATAATGTTGATTACACTCAATTGAATATATACAGTAAATTTCAAGTGCCATAGTATCGATTGGATTAGATTAGCCAATTCATTCGGTGTTTAAAACGGATACATTATTTATTTACAATTTTAGTAAAAGAAATACAAGTTGAATTAATATGCCGTGAGATGAAATCATATTTCGTTTAACTGATCACATAATAATTCAATGATGAAAATATTTAAAGAAAAATGAAGAAAAGTAAGCAAAAAAAAAAAATATTAAAATGGTCATGTTACCTTTAGTGATCCATCGTAAGTGTACTGGAATTAAGAATGGCACGTACAATTGAATACTGGAACGTTTCAAGTATTTAAGCCGACGGTGAATGGTTATGAGAGGTGAAACCACAGCAGCATAGAACTAAGAGGATATAGAGAACTTATGAAATTGGAAAACATAAACTAAACGGTGGAAATTCTCATTGAATGGATATTGAACAGAGAGTGCCACATTTCATTATGATATTTTCGTTTCTATAATTTTTATTTTAAATTAAATGAATATACGATGATCTTCGAGATGGATTTACATCTCTTTTTCATTTTATGTTTCGATTCTTGTTCGCCTGTGTATTTGAGCAATGAAACGATCCAGTGAAAGAGATGAGATGCATCAATATTTCCGATATCCCCCGTGTTTGTTATTCATTATCTGACAATTTATCCGTTTTGGTTAGGTCCTCCATATATGTAGGAATAAAACAGTTCTTTAATTCACTGCATGTAGTGCGATATCATTCAGTTTATTTTTATATGATTTATTGCGATTATAAAGCGCGAACGTGTACATTTAATAATTCTTATTGAATATAATAATACATAAATTAAATTAATTTATTTGTTGATTTTTAAATGATTTTTTGTTTTTATGTTTTATTGTGTATACGCACATTTGATATGAACAGTGGTGGATGGTATATGATGACTGGTGAATTCAAATGAAACTTCAAGGGAAAATAAGAGAATGAGTACTTATTGATTGTATTGATATCATTTTATATCACTGTGGTGTTCCAGTGTTGATGTGGTCTGTATGCAACCATCCACTTATATGGTAAATACGTTAAAGGGATAATTTTATTACTTTGGCACGAATATACTGTACTCGTTTGGTTGTTGTTGTTGTTGTTGTTGCTGGTGTCCACCCGTGAATCATTTGAATAATGAATTTTAAAATGATTTCAATATAAACGATTAAAATGAATTTATTATATTTGAAATCTAGACAGAGAATTACTGAGTCCTGTTGTGATTTTACTTTAATTTTTTTATACAAACAATTTATGCAATATATTCCAGTTTATTTCGGGAGAGGAGGTAATAAAATTCTTGCTGTGAGAATAATCATTTGGATATTAAAAAAAAAAAAAAAAAAATTAAACTTTTTGTAGAGTAAAAAGAGACAAATCCACTATGGTAGTATACTGCCCACTAAACTGTTTATTTTGTATGAATTTTATGCAATTTATTTTATTTATGAAAATGGTAAATTCACTCGTTGTTACCAATATAAACTCAGAATGATACAATAATTTTGTATTCTCTTATGAATTAGTTTGACTCCATTCTATACAATTTCAATGTAATTATTTATTCTGTTATTCATTCATTCTCTATTACTGACATTGCATAACAAAAAAAATTATGATTTAAGGGTGTGTAATTACCCGAAAACTGTGGGATATAATGAATTTAATGGATATTTATATGTTTTTTATTGTGAAAACTAATTCGTGAACACAGTGTAAAGATATTACGATTGAGTATTCTATACATAATGAATTGTTTCATTGAACTTTATGTCCACCTGTATCACTACGTTGAACAGGTCGATAATATGCTGGTCACCGGATAAGGAAATAGAAAATAATTCTATCTCGTTTTGATATTCAACGATTCGATGACACCTGAAGATTTGATTAAAATGCGGGCATATGAAATGTTAATCAATTAACGATGGATTTTAATTACCCATTGATATCACTGACTATAGACAACAAAATAGATCTTAATGCAATTTTAATTGAGGCACGGATCTAAGATCTTTTGTTTAGTAAAATAATATTTATATTTTAAAATAGAAACAATCCGTAATGTTTTCACAATACGGAATTACATGATGATTGGGGCGCAACATATATCAAAATGTTTATTATTTGATGGTCAAGTACATCAAGAATTGAAAAATAACATAATCAGCATGTTAAATTCTATTTTGAATTATTTTTTATATAAAAACATGTTATACTCCTCTGTTATATGTAATAGAATGTTTTATTATCAACGGGTTTTACGTATAATACAATGTTGAATGTTATGGAAAATCGCACATAAAATAACATTAATGTATTGAATTAGTTTTGATTATAAAAATAGTAAAAAAAAAAAATAAGATACAATTTATTGAATGTTGAGGGGAATTAAGAAAACATGGAACTGGAAAAAAAAATCAATTACATACATTTAAAACATGATCATTACATTAATAAAATGATCATAGAGTAGGAAATATTATGTTATCCCATTCATTAGAAGAGGTTTTATTCACAGCCAAATGTTTTATTCTTCAGATGTTTTATTTAGTGTTTTGTTTTGGGAAATTAATGTATTATTATTCCCCCCCAATAAAGAAATAAATAAGACTTTGGAACCTTAATCATATGCAAAAGACTGTATAACACTTTGTGTCTTTCATCTGTGATATATCGAATATCTTCTTTACGTAATCGATTTGTGTGGTCGGATTTTAAGAGATTTTTGTTTTCTTATTTGATTGAACCAGAAAACATTAACGAATTAAAAGATTCTGTTTTTTGGATTTTTATTTTAACTCCCCAATATATAAAAATATTCGTGTTATTAGGAAGCTAAATAAGAAGAGCCTATTAAAAACGATTAACTGATAATAAACTTTCTTTAAATTGGTTTTGAACAACTACAAATCAACAAATCAATGATTGCGATCGGAAAACAGAATAAGAAAATGTTTTTTTTTTTAAGACAAAAAATTCTTCTCGTTGATTGTAAATTTTTTGTTTTATTTTGGTTTGAAGGTAACGTACAGAAGAACACGTCGGGAATGTCTAAATGGGTGAATATGTTCAATGATCATTTAGGCGGTATTCTTTCTGTATCTTGTGATTATCATCGGTGCAATATTCCATAAACTTTAGTTACTATATTAAACGGAAATTCATTACACTTTGGTTTAAGCTTTTAAACGAATAAAATCAAGGTGGATTCTTCATATTAAACTCTTTAATGATGTGGGTTTTATAAGAGAGATATGTGTACCCAACCGACTACACTTAAGTCTTTCTTAAACTGTAAAAGATAATCAATATGAAATTGCATGCAAAACAAAATTTATCTAATGAATGGTTCAATGATTAGCTCATTTAAATCATTAATTCTTTATTTTCATATTTATTTCAACACCTCTTTCACATACCTTTTGCATGCAATTATGAAATAAAATGCAATACCGTTTATTTTTATTTTAAGTGCCATAATTCAAACTAAAATAAAATTGAAAATTAGCCAAGAGAATCTTAGTGTAATCACATGAAATAAAATTATACTTAAACTGAGATGTTCTAAGTGTTGTCTGACTCGGGTCGAAGTACAACAACTCTCCCCTCCGCCAAAAATAAAAATTACTGCATTACTTTTATGGTCAAATATAAACTGTGAGCTTAACATTAAAGCAACCCAATTGTACGGTAATTCTAAATAGAACTTAGAAGGAAAATAGTCATATCGTGCTGTGATAATAAGGCAACCCGGGCCAACAAGTAAATGCACTCATGAAAATTGTTTTCATCTCATATACTGAATACATCGAAATGGTAAATATCGTATAAATTGCGTATAGAAACAGCAACGAAATGCAAAAGAATAACATTAAATTGCTATGCTTATTTAACCACCGCAATTTAGCATTTATGGATTTTTACTCAAAATTTATTGTTTCACTTTAAGTAAAAGAGATGCTGAGAATAATCATAATGCCACTATAAAGAATGAAAAGCTAATTTACACAGAGTAAAAGTAAAATAAAGTCATAAGTGAATCTAAGCCATTAAGTTTTTACCATTCGCATAAGAACGTCATTCAGTTTTTCTGTTTCCAAAAGAGAATCTCTTTTCTTTTGATTTGTTTTTTATTTTGATCTTCGACGTTTAACTAGCACGCGTCATTAAGTTCTTAGTTTTTTTTTTTGTTCGGAATCCCCGTCAAAGAGACGGTATTGATGATGGCTCCATATTTCTTAATTTTAACTATGAAACTTATTCATTATGTTATGAATAATTAATATGTTTTCTTATGTAATATAACTGCAGTAAGGAAGCATTATAAACATTCATAATTTCCTTAAAGACATAAAATCCATTGTCAAAAGAAAATAACTTTCACGCCGCCGCTTTTATAAAAAAGAAAAAATAAGTAAAGAAACACAGACTTTTGTCATAATAATTTTTGGTTTGTCGTATTGTTGTTTTTTTTCCGTTTTGTTAAGTCTTTGATTTTTAACCGTTGAGCTTCTGTACATCAGAGTTCCGACACGGATAACATGTCGGATGACAAACTGATATAATATGAACAGTAAGTAATAAAAATGTGTATATAATCGTGTGATTATTCAAATTGCATTGTACTTCATTGTTAATTGTATCAAAAGAAATTACAGTGAAAATTCAAGGAATTTTCATGATCGATATATCATGACGATTTCAATACGATTTAATTGAAAAACGGAAAATGCCATTTTGAAAATAATTAAGAATCACACTTTAACGTGTGTCACATTGATGAAGATTTAATGGTGGATTTAATTGTCTCCAATTTGAATTACAACAATTTTATCGAAATTATACGAATGGAAAAGACTTTGGAAAATTTTATGTTGAATGAAAATTGCTTGAATTTGTGTGAGTAGTTTGAAGGAGATTAAATATTTGTTAAGTGAACAACATGAAAACCTTAATATTATCACTCTGTGATACCAATACTCTCAATTTAGATAAAACAGTTGAACCATTGTGGGATGATGTCTCCGTTGTTTAATATTGGGTTTTGAATTTAACTTAGGTGTGTCAGATGGAGAACATACAAAGACATCGTATAAATTATATGCGACTAATATGGTCCACCCATATTTTAAAGGGAAGCGCATCCATGCAAAAATCTTTGAAACAATAATTCAGCAAAAGATTTATTGAAGATACGAGATACACTGAATAGAGAGAGAGAGAGACCTGACTATGTACATTTTAGCATTTTGATTAAATTTTACTCTTTAAAATTATGCCTTTGATATGACAGTACCTTTTCGATTTGTCTATGTGTTTTACCCATTACCAATTACCATATCCTGAATTTGAATTTCATTAATATCCTTTTTCGGTGTTTGATACAAAGGAATCGAAATCTTTCAAAATTATACGAACTGGAAGTGAGAACTTAATACTTGTGTCATTCTATTGTAACACAATAAGACACTACTGTCTACTGTTAATATGCAACCGAATAACAAATATTTTGTTAATTTTATGTGTGAGTATACTCATGTTTAAGAGGACTCTATTTCATGTTTATATTCTGTGGCAATTTAATTACATAAATAAGAAGGATATTCTGCATCTAAATAACCCAATGTTTTGTTAACCGTTTTTGACAATGTCTCCCGGTTTTTGTTTGTTAAATGCCTGTGTTTTTTACTTTCCATAACGAATCTGATTGAGAAACTTAATTAATTCCGATGGCATATTATGGATACCGTAGACCCACCACAAACCGTACGTTTTAACATATCGGTAGCAGTCACGCGGGTAGAAGTGATAAAATCTCTTAGTGTCATCTTGTGTGTGGATTGACAATTAATGCACAAGTGTTGTGTGTAAGTCATCTGAAATAGAAAAACCATTTCTAGTGTTGAATTGAATGAAACGTGCCTATAATTCGGATACATCACTTTAGAAGAAAATAAGAGTATCGGTGACACCAGAGAGTTCAAGGAATGATCACTGATTTTGATTGTGATGATAAGAAATGTTGTGATGTTTTCGATGACATTGATTGAAAGAAACACCTCGACTTAGACTCTAAATAAGAGTGGACTCATTTGTAATTCCTTTTGGTTCAGCATGAATTAATATTTTAAGTTAAAAATAAACTATTGTTCGATGTAATATTTTAATGGTTTCATAAACTGAATGAGACCGTAAAGAAAAATCAGCATACGATTAGCTACTAATAGAGAGGGAAACACCACCCATCTAATAGTGAGATATTTGGTGGATTATTTGATCATCAAATAGGCACACGTTTTCTCTGTTCCCTACTGGACTCACAGTTCAACGAATTTATCTTACGATGATTTTTTGATTCTATTTTTAACGAAATTAAAATTAATTTCTGTTACACTTCATTAACGTACATTGCCAGTTGTTTAACCAATTTTAATCACCTTATTAAAATATGACAATCCACATTTAGTTATTCATGTTGTGTTGTCTTATGACTTGGGGTTAATAAAAATATCCTTAAGAATTCTATGAAGTATTTCAGTTCTTAAAACATCAAATAAACTGGCCGAGATGACATCGTTGGAGGTGTTTCTCTATTAAAATTGATTTTAATCGTGTTCAGTTGAAAAATTCTTTTCTAAAAATCTTTTATTTTTTGCGTTTCACGGGTAATAAAATTCATTGGTATCTGAATGTACAAGAAAATGTATATTAAATATCCCCAAATAAACAGAAATGATTTAATTCTAATGTTTTACATAATGATGGTAACGAACTAATATTAACATTTAAGACATGTCTCTCGTGTGATATTAGAGCACCAAATAAAAATTACAAATTTATCCTGTTGTTGAATAATTGTTTTCATGTTAATTCTTATGTTCAAGCGTAAGAAACAGAAAAAAATGAAGTTATTAGACATGAGGAACAACCATAGATATTTTAATTTCGAGCAGCCAAGGGGATTGTCTTTTTGTTTTGTTAAACATGGATCAATCATTTTGGCTTTTAGTTTATTATTTGGGTGTTGTTACAGGACAGAAGTGACTTATGATAAAAATTTTAATAGTGTCAACATTAAATGAACATATTCTTAAGAAGATGTGCTCTTTTATGAATTATTATTATGTTTTGGCGTAATGTCAACATTTTCTTTTAAAAAACTAAAGAAGAATTCAGTTTGGAAAATTTTCATTCCAAAATAAGAATAAAAATGAATCGAAAAGTTAATCGTTTAACGGTGATACAGTGTTAACATAATTTTCTAGATTAAAACATAAAATTTAATTATTACATGTATACGATTAAATGGTTGCATTTTAAAATAGATATCATTTTGTACTATTAGGCCTCTGTTGTAAGACTATATAATTATATGAATTTGGTACACAACCAAATGATGTATTCAATCTAATCAATCCAATGTAAAACATCATTTAATTTCCTATTAGCAATTATATTACTCGACTACTTGATCAATTATAATTGGTAATACAAATCTTATTCAATCTGTTTTCGTATTCGAAGTAAACAATTTTTGATTATAAATTTTATAACTTAATGATTTAAGAAAATTGTTCACAATCAAATTACACACCGGTTGGGCCAGTGCTGTTGAGGGGGTCATTGAAAGGATGATCACCTATGCTCGAATAAAATCAATTTTGTAGACTACAAGTGAACTTAATATTTTATTAATTCGTAACAAATGTAATTTCCATATAATGCGGGTATACTTAAACCAATCTCTTCTGATGTTTGCCATCATATGAACAAAACTGATTGAATGTATTCGATTAATGAATTATGTATTCTTCTGCAATACAACAGTTTGATGGTTCACAAATTGAACACACCGGACAGTTAAGTTATGATGTGCTTTTCAGTTTAATGGCCAATACTAAAGAGAGAAAGAAAATGATTAAATGCCAATTTTTATGTACCGGAATCTGTAATTGGCATTTTTCTTTTATTTATAAATCGATGTTCGAAGATCATAACTTTTATTAAACATATAATTTATTTATAATTGAAAAAATCATAAAAGAAACAAAAACATAATATTGAATCGATTACATTTCAATGTGTTTAATAGATGCGAATTATTTATTCGATGGGTAACCAATGTAATTTAAATGTTTTAATGTTTTATTAAGTCCCAAAATGATAAAATTGCCCAATATACATACATTTCACCTGATACTTTTGTTACCTTTAATACCTGTGTGAGGTGGAATCCATGTCACGTAATCATTTTGAATGTTAAACAAGCGTTGATATTAATAAATATTTTCTACTGATGGACAATTTTAATGCAGTCTTCTTTTGTTCATTCAAAACAAAAAAAAATGAGAAATCTCATCATTCCAACGGGTGAAACATTAATGCTGAATGAATTAAATTAACGTAAGAATTCTTCATATGAGAATAATAAATTGGCTACAAACTTGTGTGCGCTTCTCTTCAAAAATCCATTTACCCTTTAAACTTCTGTTTAATTTTTAACTAAGATTTGTTATTATACGATTTAATAGAATGGTGAACAATAATTTTGCATTAAACATAACAAAAAATGAAAGACTTAAGAATAACAGAACCATAATTTGTTACATTATGATTATAAAAGGTAAATTTTAGTATGTGTATACCATTTTTTTTTTTTGAAGTTTATTAAGTCATGTAACAACAAATTATTTTTATGTTTTACTTTAATAATCTCAATTTTGAATCGAAAAAAAAAAAACAACGAGAACAAAAATGAACAGAACTAAAGTTACCAGAATACATGAATTTTGATTATAATCATTTGGGGTCGTATAACTTGAATATTATTCTAATCATTTCAATCTGTTCCATTTACCTGTAAATGACTTATCAATCTCTTTTTCGCCTCAAAAAACCAAAGTTACCATTCACTTACTTTTTCCCAATCCGGTACACTTTCAATCACAATTAACCGTTTTATTTAAGTGGTACCTTGTAGCGTGACATTTCACCACCCCCATTGAATTAATTTTTATTACCAAAAACAGAACATAAATTAACAACAGACAAAATTAATCCATAATCACTCTGTCTAAATAACACAAAAAGAAATTAATTCTTAACTGTGTAAGGTAACATTCACATACACCCAATTTCTGTTAATTATTTCACTCTGCGGTTACCAGCGATGGTCAATCAAATTCATTTCGGCAAGTGAATGAAGTCAAAATTCTGTATCAAATACACAAAAATAAAAATTAAAATACACTAAACAAATAACTACAATGAAAAATAACAAATAACTAGGTGAGAATTATAATGGCAGAAAGTCAGGAAATTTTCTTGTGTATCAACAATATGTAAAACATGAATAATTATTGTAAAACAGTATGTATTAAATGAACAAAATGAACGTGAAAATATTATAATACAAAAATATTTTGTCATATTAAAACTGAATTTATATTCATACAATCCCCAATATTTTATTATTAAAAATAAAAAAAAATGAGAGAGAAAAATAAACAAAAAAAAAATGATTTAATTTACACAGAACAGTTGATGGATATGAGCCAAATGAGCGTAAATTATAACAAGGAGAGCTTAATGTTTATTTTCACCGTTTGATGGCTACTGAATATTTGTATTTGTCGTTTAATATTATTCAAAATGTTCTTCCTTCTTGTTATTTTTAACCGTCCAACTACAAGAGAATTGTCCCCTTCTCATCCTGTTGGTAATATTTGTCTCTATACCGTGTGTACCTACACAAGTAATATATTTCTAACATTAATTGAATTGACTGAATTACCTTTTGTTTCTAAATACAAATTCATCCATTGAAAATGGTATAAAAATGTAAAAACTCTTCAACAAAAATCACATTGTTCTGTATGCTAAAAAGAAAAGAACAGCCAAGTATACAAATTTTCACCCAAATATTGTTGCCATGTTCTTGGGGTGTTACCCATCACAATTTACATGCATCAGTATTAACTAAAAGACAATTTAGAAAAAACTACAAGACGATTGAGCAGAAAATAAAACTCCCATCATTCCAACAAATTTGGATTTCTTTTTTTTGGCTCTGATAAAACCAAATTGTAACATGAATCAGTGATGTTACCGTCTTGTTTTATAATATTCACCAAAGTTTACTTGGTGAACTGTGAAAATTACATGGTTTTTGATTAATTTACATATTGCCAATAGTATAAAAGTTTTATTTTAATCCTCCGCCCTGTGCCACAATAAACATTGGAATTTGTGGTTGATTGTATGTTACTCTCAGTACATACAGTGTAGATTCATTAGTTGGTTTATTTGGGAAATGCAAATTTCCTAACTAAAATGAAACATTATTCAAAATGAAAATTCAATTTCAATGACATTAAAATCACGTGGAAAATTCATAAAATGAAAGTTCTTAAAATAAAATCTTCTTAAGATTTTGTTTCACACAAGTAGCGATTAATCTACTATACTATTTTCATTATGACGTTACCAAATTTTGTCTTTTATCTCTTGCTACTTAATAATCTTTCACAGACTTAAATTGTTTTATGTATTGATTAATTGCCAAAAATATAAAAAAAAAAAAACGAATGAAACACGTTCAAATGAAGGTGGGATTCCATTGAATTCATGTAACCTCTTAATATGAATAACAAATGGTTTTATATCGTCATAATAAATCTTCATGTAAGTCTTAATCTACCGTTTTATGGCATGAAAATGTATGTAGACTGGAACCACTTGAGATCATAACTTTTGTTCAATTTATATTTTGGGTGCAAAGTGTTTTGCATTTATGTACAGTACAGAGAACATAAAATAAAAATTATTATTGTTGTTGTTAAATGAATATTACCTGTGTTAAAAATAATTATTTGATCTTGGATTTTATTTATTATTTTTCTTACTGTAAAAGAATTACTTTTCCAATACGGAAAACAGAACACTTGGTATGATGAGGAGTGGTAAGACTCCATTGACATTGTGTTCACTTTACGTTTTGTTATTTTGCGACAAATCCACACTTAATTTTTATGAAAATATAAATGACTTTTGCCGACAACAACTGAAAACGAATAAAAACAAAAATGTCAAGTGAAACAGTTGAAAAAGAGAGAGTGTAACAGCAACAACAACAAAATTAATTACCTGAACATAACACACATTTTTTATGAGCAATGAAATGTCGTTTGGAAGTCAATGTATGTTAAACATTTGAATTGAAGCTCACTCAAAAACCGTCTTAAGAGATGAATATATTTACCTCAACGGTATTGGTCACACACACCAAATATCAAAACAAAAAAGGGGGTGAATATCGTTATTTGTTATTTTTATTTTCATATCCAATTTAGTTTCTTTTTAACAATGTAATTAATGAATATTAAAATAATACATTTATGTCTTTATTAAATCGACTAATGTTTTCTTTTTATTTTATTTACAGGATCCTCGTTCGGTAAGCAGTAACCTTATGATTCCTTTACGTAACACAATTCATTATTTATTCACTTAGCAACTAACAATGTGACTCCTGTCACCTGGTCATACTACTGGGATACAGTGTATAGAATTACAGTTGATTTGTATTCGTCACCATTGGTACTGACACATAGCCGCAATGCCATCCAATAAATTTACAAAAATGAATGGAATGGAATGGAGTATAAAACGCGTAATGAAACAAAATGAAAATTAATTAGATCATGCTCAGTTAGTGACTGGACTTGGGTGACCAACTGAAGATTTATAGTCTGATGACGGATGATTTTGGTGGTGGATACCCGGTAGCTATTTAACAGTGACAGAGGACAAAAACAAAAGTAAAATACGGAATTCATTCTGGGATAGAGTGTGAATTCAAGTTATTTGGATGCACAACTAGACATTTGATGATGTTATGAATTAATTAAACGAGAAGCATTACAGATAAAAAAAAAGAAACGAAATTTTCGTATAGTGCGAACGGTAAAAACCAGGAAGCTGTACTGTCCTCATCAACAACATCGTTGGTGTTGTCATCAGTTGAAATTGAAACCATTTACCATTCTATCATGTTTTATGGTCTCTATGTATTCCCTTGATGCCGACGGAAAATTGATAACATTTAAATTGGGAAAAACGGCACAATGTTACTGTAAGAGAAACGCATGACGGAATAAACTCATTAATTATGGATTCTCATCAGCCACCACTTCACTAATGATTTCAATGGTGAATGAGTTTTACGTGTGTTTCATAATGCAATTCCGTTGCACCGGGTTTCAATGACATTTCGATTGGGCGAAATCATTCGTCACCTCTACGTTGAAGCACAAAATATAAAAATTGTATATGATACATTCTAAACATGATTATATGGATTACTATCTTTCATATTACAATTCCGGTGGATTGGTCTCTGTGGTAGTTGAATTGAATTTAAAATCATTTCAATTTTACACATCATAATTTATAACTTCATATTATCACCTTCATGACCAATAATTTTTTCGTTTTTTCTTTACTTGAGTATTGATAATCATTATAATTGCGATTTATACGTTTTGATATCAATTTTATATTATTGTATTTTGATGAAATGCATGCCAATTTCACATTGAAATTAAATGTGCAACCTGTGAATGGTAGTAGTGATGATGAATATGTAGTCAAATTTGAAATTATGAATTAATAACAGTTGAAATGAGTGAGAGAAGAAGATGGTAATAATGGAAAACTATAAATGGTAAAATAAAAAAGAACTTATTATGAACTTAAAATTACAAAAAGGAACACGACAAACATTGGAGTCACTGGAGTGGCAATCGGGGGCACCAAATAGCCAGTCAACATAAACATACACACACTCTCACCGCATAATGGGTTATAATCAAATTTGGGTTTACCTGGACACGCGAGGCAGATGTAAAATAATGTTAAGGCTGGTTATGAGTTTATCGAGATCGCACATATGAAACGAACAGAGAAACAAAAAATTACAGTCCACTATTCAACTTTGTTATTTCTGTTTATTTTTTATTTCGCTAGTAATCGTCTGAAAAAAGTCTATGTTATTGACCACAGAATAACTGATGTTATTACGGCGACAAAATGCTTAAATCGTATGAAAAAAAAAGTGCGACACTTGGGGCTTTTGCAATCTATGAGTTCACATCAATATCATGAGTAGCCCAATTGAAGTTAATTTATGCAGTAAAGGGGTACCAAACGACACAGAACAAGAAATAAAACTGTAATGCTTAATGAGAGAATAAATGCAAAAAAGGATATTTTTATTGGATAATCCATGAGTGAATGTTTTATTTAATTGCAATTCCACTATAATTTTCACATTTGAATATGATGTGTGAAATCAAGTGAAGTATAACTCTGGCAGACGACTAAACTTAAATTGGTTTTAACAAGAAATTAAAATTGGATTATTTCATTGAATTACATGTTCAAATATTTTAAATTTAATTCATGTAAAACTCAATGAATAGTAATTGGATATTGTGTTTGGATATTCCTTGTAATAATGGATTCCCAGTTTGATTACAACAGAACAAATCATTTGAAATGGTGTCGTGTAACACATTCATAAAATCCCGCGAATTGATGCATACTGAAACACATGAAACAAGAATAAATATTTTACTTATGAAATCACCCAAATTATGATATTTAATGGTACCACTTGTACACATGAATATTATGAATTTACTCTTAACTGCTTGTACAGTTTAGCCTCAATTGTTTTATATTTAATACTGGCCAATTGCAATGTATAATAAGACTGAACACTACATACAGATTTAATATTGAAACTAACTATAAACATAAAATATGATGAATAAATATTAAAAATTTAATTGGCCCATAATAAGGTAAATAAAAAATTGATGGTTTAATGGACCCCTCAAACGAAAATCCATTAAAGTGTAATGCATTCAATTATTTAACAATGAATTAAATTGGTCATTTATTAAATTAATTATCCGCAAAAATATAATAACAAAGAATTGGCTAGCGGTCATCATGTACAATATTACGATGTGTTAAATATTAAATGGCTTTTTTTTTTGTGAATTTAACGATGTGAAACTAATTATATTCGAATGAAATTCAATTGATTATTAATATTCGTTAACAATTGTTAATTGACATAAAAAGATTCAATGAAATTGTCAATAAATTAGTGAAAACCATCGATTCGAAATTAATAAAATCGAAATGGAATTACTGTTATTGCTAAATACATTAATGACAGCTGAGGTGTACCAGAATACCCGGTAGGCAATCGCTAAACATGATAACGAATGAATTGAAATAAGAAAGAAAATTAATTTGTGTGTCAACGCCCAAAATTTATTGAAATTTAACATTTATTATGAATTCAAATGTGGATCTGTAACTAAACATACAGTGGATTTCATTTATCATTGTGTCCTTTTAACATTATCGCAATTTAATGGTCAGAAAATCATCAGAAAAGTGGGCAGGGGTCTTAGTCACACAATTTGATACAAGACGACGGTTACCATTTGCTCATCAGTAACAATAACACATTGAATTTAATATCAACAATCATCACAGTATATAATTTCACTAAGCAATTAAAAGCTCATCTAGAGGCCCGATGGTCAACTGATAATATCGTTTATATTACAAAAGTTTACATTTGGATTTTGTGGTTTTTGAAACCAATCAAGATATTAATAGAAATTAATTGCATATCATTTGAATTTAGAGCAGCTAGCAGCTACATATCATTTGTGAAAATAAATATTTACTTAGTAATGTGATCAATTTGCTTAGCCAAAGAACAGATTAAAATTGATTATGATAAATGGATTCTTCGTTGAAGGAGAGAATGAGATACTAATGATACTTTAATGGTGGCATTGCTTCACAATAACTTTAATGGAAGAACATTTGATGGGTTCATTGTGTAGAGTCAAAGGACACACGGGGACAGTTAATTAATAGGAACCAGTAAACCGAAACACCTGATAGTAGCTGATGACGAAGGATATATTGGGAATTTTAAGTCCCAATGCGACTTTTAATATTTAACTGTTTGGAACACCTTAAACATTATCACATTTTCACTTATTATTCGTTTGTAAGTTTTACTAATTATAGTAATTTCAATTCTCTTTTTTTTCTCTCTCTCTCTCTCATTCCATATAATTGCATTTTGGAAACTAAACTGTTGCTGTTACCACGAAATATTGTCCTTTTCGTTGGTTGATTCCTGTTTTAATAACCATTCAACAATGCTGTGGATCACGCAATTCTCCTGTGTCCCGTTTATTTGTTATTACTGTTCCTGGCTTTTCTACATTCTGTGAAACGCTAAACGATCTGATGACAACAAAACACAACATTTTTTATTGGACAATAAAAGGGCGTAAGTACAATAAAAGAAAATTACTTTAATCTTTGTATTCATATGAGTGATTTAGATTTATTGATAATATAAATTAGATAGGAATTGATTTGTTCACTGTGTCCGTATGTCATCAGTTGACAATGTACGATGATGGGTGGTGTAAAATGTCTTGTTCTTGAATTTGTAATTCGTTGTGTTTTATATTTTTGTTTTTGTTTCAATGGTCAAACGATTATTTATTCGTTTTCTTTGAGTGCAATATGTAAAATAGGTTCACTGCCTTATACATTAAGTGTACGTTAAAAAAAACACCGGAGTTATATTAGAGATATTATGGGCCGACTATAATGTCGATGGATGATAACCTGAATAAGGAACAGTCAAGAAATGAATGTGTAATTTATCCGATGTTAACTAATATGAAAACAGTCATTTTATATGATTTTTATGTAAATTAATTCAGCATATAAATTATATGAATAATTAATTAATAATACTTGATCACATTATGCGGTGCGCCACTCAATATATTCGTGGTCAATTTAATCGTTTTGACGAGTAGTTGCAATTTTTACCATTTTAAACGATCACAAAAGTATAACTAAAAAAAAAAACCAGAGTAAAACATTAAATATTATGCGAATTATGTTGAAGGGTGATATTGTTGTTGTACTTTATAAATTCACCAAACTGTCTATATGCGTTTAAAATGTACGGGTTCACTGAAGAAACCTTCTGGCCATTTCTCAGTGTACGTAAATGTATCATATTTATGAAGAAAGTTAACACATAAAACCTCTTATGACCATAATAATATTTTGTTTCATATAAATTTTAAAAATGGATTTGATCAATTGATAAGATCACACACTGAACAACCGAAGTAATGCATATTCATATTACAATTTAGTTTTCATTTTAATTCTTGTTGTATTTAAGAATTTATAATGTGTGATATTTCATGTATTAATGCTTCCATGTTCGGTGGATCAACAAAATTGATAAATGTTAAACATAAGTATTAATACCAAATGAACACAATAAGATTACACCAAAAATAAAAAGTTACTTATTTTTTTTTTTTTTGGTTTTTCGCAACTGAAGAGTCACCGAAGAATAATGGCCAATTGTTTAAAACCAAAAATGGTGAATTGAATACCATTTAAGAAGTTTGTTTAACATCTGAAAATTGATTTCCATTTATTTGTTTTACATTTTATGGGTATCATTTATTACAAATGCTATTTATGTATTCACATTACTTGGATTTTTGATAATCACAAATTGATATTTATTTTTTCTGTATCGAAATTCAGTCCAATTGGACTAAATGGTAGTTCAATATGTCTTAATTTTCTCTTCATTTGTTCTCATTAAAAGACTTTAAACGAGATCATATAATCTCTCTTTAAATGGTTTCACAGACTGTTGTTATTGTCTATAGACATAGCACGGTAGTCCACAGAATGATGGAGACATTTACTTCGTCTCATATCCCATTGAAATTCAATTTTATCTGACTAATTTATTTTTTACCGCATTATTATTTGAAACAAATAGGGAAGGGTACACGATGATAATCTACTACATTTATTATCATGATTTTAAATCAATTTTTATTAAAGGTTCAATTTTCTGTTCTGTTTACTTGGTTTTTTATTCGCATATCGTGTACAGTATTTAACTATTACCATCCTTGGCGTGATTCTGCCTAAGAAAAACATAAAAACCAATCCAATTGAGGTACACAGAAGGAATTCATAGAGCTTAAGTATAGCAAAGAAGTGGTATCTTTACTTTGTTTTTCTTCTAAATCTAAAATCCCAGTTAAATAAAAAAAAAAGAGGAACGAATGAATGGCGCCCATAGATTTACGTCTCGGATATTTCCTTTTGACCTAGACGCGACTTAAAATCATTGCAGAAAATCTAAATCGTTTTGGTTTTCATTCATACGAATAGAAAAAAAAAACATCTTTGAAATAAAATCAGAAATGTAGAACAGGTAATTCTCATTGAGGTATTATTGAACTAATACCAAAGACAATGTATTTCGGATTATGCAATTGTGTTAAAGTTTGAAATAGAATAGTCTGAACAATGTAGTGGAATGTTTGCAAAATTATAAACAAAGTTTCTTAGTTGAACTGTTTTAAACGTTTTCTTATTTTGGCCAGATTAATATGATAAAGACTTCATTTCGTTAAATTTATGACACTGCAGTTTATAAAATCCCTTATCTTCTGTTCCTTTAGTTTTGAGTTCCTTACCATTGATATGAAACCAAATGTATAGAGTCCCCTGGGTGAACCTTTTTTATTTTGTATTATTTCTCGTTTGTCTTATCGATTATTTATTAATTCTTTAAGTTTAAAAAATTGATTGTGTCCAAAGAAGAAGTGTATTATCAAGTCATTGAATGGTCAATTGAGATTTATTTATTTTTTTTTACTGGTACCAGAATCACAGCAAGGACACTGTTGTGTGCCTTTTATATTTGTGATTTTTTAAATGATACATAACCCAACGGTGTGCCACTTTATGTCTAATATGTGGGCCCTTTAAATTCCCACCTGCCGTTTTTATAGTAACGTCACATCGTTTTACTTTCATTCAACTGCGATGACGATTGATTTTAACTTTATGTGTGGACTCATGGTTAGATCATCTCCTGCCAGGTTAAATATATCCAGAATATTATAAATAAATTCATTCGTTCCTTGTTAAATTTGTTTTGTTTTATTTGATTATTTTAATATTTTGTCTTATTAAATTAATCTTAAAATGGTGTGTCGTATTCAGTGCACAAGACAACAATTCAGCATTTTATCTGTGGCATTTTAATTCGAGAGGCCACAAATAGCTCCATTACAAGATTATATGAAGGTATACGTTTAAACAGATTTTTAACTCTTTTATGGATGCACACCTTTTCGTTTGATATTTCGTTGTTGGTTTCGTTTTTTTTTTATTTATTTTTATCAGAAGACTAATAAATCTCTTGTCTATTCTGGTTAAACACTGATCAGCATTAAGGCAGCTTATCCAATCCTCTGATTCATTTTTATTAATGAAATTAATAATAAAAAAAAACAGAATCATTCAAAGCATTTAATCAATGTGATTCAAATTTTTATTGTTTCTTATTGCTCTTTTGTTAATAAATTTTATTTTGCATTTCGATGATCTTTAGTAGTTTTCAAATAATTTATTGTATTCCCTTTTACTTTTTTTGTTGTTGTTGGTATAGTTAAACGTTTATTCACTTTTTTAGTGCAAAACTGATGAAGAATTTACATTATTTTCGTTAGTCAAAATGGTAAGATATAAAAAATAAAAATTATTAATGAGTTGTACAATTTTGTATTATTTAAATGACCAGATAACTAGTATAGAAGATGATAGAATTATATGAGTGGGTAGTTAATTCAGTATTTTTATTTGTGTTATCCCTCAACGTTTATCATAAATTATTTTATTTAACTTGAAGATTTATATTTGTTGTATAGTTCCTCTCTTAAAAAATTATAACTCTCGTTGACTTCACATAAAAGATCTTAAATTCAATTTATGATTACTTTTGTTTCGTATAAATTCACCATTTAATTGGACAAATTTTCCATTCGTTACGATTCTTTAGCACGATGAATAATCAAATGATTTATTCGTTCATTTGATTTCCTTGTTTTGTTGCGCTATTGATCTTCTTTAAGTCTTTTCGTGATCTCTGTCGGTGCAGGTGCTTCAACACCGTGCGATTTTCAATAACATATTTCATTGATCGTGTCTCGATCTATTAGCTCTTGATTTTCTTGGCGAAGATTCACTTTTATATTGACGAAATACCGTTTAGATTCTTGAATGAATTCCATTTCATTTTGATCCAATATAGAGGAATTGCGTGCATTGTTGAAAGGTGCGATCATGACATGATGTGGGTATTTCATTAAAAAATGAGACTTATTATTGCCGCTGGATAAAAATAAATGTCATAGACATTTTATGATCTTACGTTGTTTTAAAACGGTACACATTTAGGAAGCATACGATGGTTTCCTTTATAGTTAATAGTAGCCAATATACGGGTGTTTCTTATGTGGCTAATTTCTTACTGGTCTTAATAATTAATGTCCGCTCCTTGTCAGTATTTGGAATTTTTATTTGTTTGACATCCTGTGGAAAAGGCATTCAACCAAAATGTTTTTTTTTTTTTTCATTTTTCCTGAACAACATTTTACTTTTAAGCAAAAAAAAAAAAACTGAAAAACTAAAAGTAAACAACAAATAATTTGTGTTTGTTGCGACAAATGTGAATCCATTATTAATTTCATGTTTTAAATTATGTTTTTCCTTGTTTAATTAACACTGAATTGTTGTGTATCGTTTGTAACACACTCTGTTATTATTCACTTTATGTAATCTTCATTTAGTTTGTTGAATAAATTGGAATTAAATATTCATTGGATAAATGAGTGTCCAATCCAAATGGGATACTTAAGTGATACCTCATTTGATGATGTTAAATATGTGGGATTTAGTATGATGATAATGCTAAGGATATTGAGAGCTGGGGCGCTTCTCTTTTGAGGCTACTTAACAATATTATTGTTATATTACCATTAAATGGAGATAATGAGGAACAAATAATCGGTCCCGCTATCTATCCATTATTATTATTATAATATTTTGATGTATATAATGGTATTTCATTATGACTTAAACCCCAGCTGCATTATTAAACATGAAGAGATAATAACATGACATTATACATTTATGGGCAGGTGCTATATCGTTGATTTCAGGTTGTCTGTTTATATTTCGGTATTCAAGTATTCATCGTCTTTATAGTTTTTTTTTTTTATTTTGGATTTAAAGAACTCTTTTCTCTCAATTTATAGGTGTTCTCATTCAACTGATAATAATTTGTTGGATATTAATTTTCTGACAAAATAAAATTGTCGTTAAATGTGATTAAAATTATGTATTTTCAACTGGTTATGTAGTTAATATTATGAGACACGAGAAGATGTTACTGTTTGTCCGTTGATTTTTTTTTTCTATTTTGGGGTATCGTGTGTGTTTAATAGGTGAAACCATTAGGATTAGATAGGAATCAAATTTCAATAAAATTAATGGATTTTATTTGTTTTTACAATTTTACATGTTAAATCAATATTTCGTTTTATTACTAAATACTAATTTCTTTTATTTTATTCTTTTGCTTCTTGTCATATTTTCATGTTACCCCCATTGGATGATCTGATGGTTCTTATTGTGACCAATCGCGGAAACTACACATCATTTCGATACACTTGGGAAAAATGGAATGAAATAAACATTAACAACGATTGGAATCCTCTACAGTATGTAAGTACATAATTTAGTTTATTTTAAATGAGATAAAGTACATATTGATTTGGTAAGGAAGGATGCTTGAGAAATCAATACGATTAAGAATTTCATGATCCTTCTTTTCTCTCTCTCGTTGTGTGCGATCATGAGAGATTATTTAAAAATTCATTTTGATTCATTTGCTTGGCCGGATACAATTCTGTTACATTATTTGCCGCGCGTACTTCTTTTCTTTTTTTTTTGCGATTATTTCGCATAGAAAAGAAAAACAAAAATAGTATGGAGATAATAAATTGCTTGTAGATACATATCTTGATAAAGAACGACAGCTAAAAGGTAACAAGAACATGCAATATTGAATATTCGGAATAGTAAAATAAGAAAAGTACAGAAAATCTCTCAGTGCAACAATTTTCAATCGTTTGTGAAAAAGTGTAATCATCGTATATGCCAAGAAGTTCTGTAATTGTATTACATTTTATTTTTCCAAATTGATTTATACCTATCGATTTAAATGCAAACCGAATTGAATGCGTGGTGTTTATTTGATTGAAACCAGTAAACGTTGTAACACTCTTAACACACCAATCTGTTCCCATAGTTTCTCTAATTGTCACCTCACAGTGAACCACTTAAACTGTGAAATAATTTGATTTTTAACTAAAAGAATGAAAGAAAATCAACACTAAAAATGAAACTGTACCACACCTCTATGACAGTGTAATTCAATTTTAAACCATGAAACACAAGAAGAACTAATTTTTAATACAATTTCTTGTGTATTTCTATAAAGAAATAAACAGTTGATTGATAACTAACAACTAAAGAAATTTTGTAACACCTTCACCTTTTTGCGCTACTCCACCTCTAATTGATAGAGGAGTGGACATTCAATTTTAATTTTATATGGGGAGAGCTCCTACGTTTTTATTTTCGTCTATTTAGTTGAGATTTCCTTTAGTTGTTTCTCTGTTCAATTTAATGTTTGTTATACGTTCATCACGGTCAACAGTGGTATTCAAATCGCCCAGGTAAAATTGATTCAGTAGACAAGAATTTATCCATATCGTTAATCCCAAATGTATTTAAAAAAAAAAATTTATGAAATGCCATCGGTTGATTTTCTGGTATTTTACCTTCATTTGTTTTTGCGGGCAAAAACCAACAACCGATGATGAAATTTTTCTCATCGGCCTAAAAGGTAAAGGATGAAATATCGTAAAGACAAAAGAGACACAATGAAACAATCATAATATCTTCTCGTTTTGCATATCCGAATATAAAAATCCCATTGATTTCTGTTAGCGCGTTGTCTTATATTGTTTTTTGTTATTTAAAGACTCCTTCATATCGAAACCAAGTAGTTTATCCATATATTCGCCTGTTAAGAAATCCATTGTTGGAACTTTTATTTATTACCAAAATACAACGTGTTGGCGTTTTAACGATTTGTTTTTTTTCAGTTTTTATATATTTCACATTTTTATACCTTTATGGGGTTACGTACTGGGTATTGAGAAATATTTGAATTATTTATAAATGGAAAACATAAGAATATCATAGGTGAGCAATTCCTTTTCGTGTTATTTTTACCACTTTTGTGATTTCATATTTTATTTTGTATACAAATCGGAGGGGTTTTATATAAAAATAAAAGAAAACATAAAAGTCAGCCACTATAAAATTAATGGTTTTCCCATAGCGAGTAAAATTCATCGATTCTAGTGTGAAGGTAACAAACTTTTCTTTATATTCAACTGAATAGAAAAGTTTCACATTAAATCGTAGTTTTCCTTCGGGAGGGATATCAAATTTAGATTTATTGGACCCATGGTTCATGTTCAGGATAATTTTCCTGACACGCATTATCATAGTGAATAACAATTGGTATACAAAAGTCATAGTAGTTTTTATTGTATTCGGGAAAACTTATGCTACCACCAATGGAAATTATTTATGATAATAAAATTTAAATAATTTTAATAAACATTATAAATTACATTAAGTATACACTGTAGGTGAGAACGAGTAATAAATGTATAACATCAATTTAGATTATCAGAGTTCATTGGATGTCGGTTCCAGTACTCTATCTCTCGTTCTCTCCCTCTCACCTGACCACCAAAGTGTAAAAGAAACGGAACTTGATATTCATTGTAATTTGACAGTTAAATTGCAAATTTAAAATCTTCATTACAGTTCAATTTTGATTTGAATCAGTACTATCAATCGCTGAATCAAATTGTATAAAATATAAATTACTGTTAAAACAGATGATAATTTCTTACATGTACAGATTAATCATATAATAAATATTTCAACTGATATCCGATATGGTACACCTGCATTATTCAAATGTGTGTATCCGTGTGAGATTTTATATACTTCATACGGTTACAACATAATTATTATAATTTTTTTTGTTTTGAACTGAATGAAACTGTTAAATGTTCAAACTGTATTCAAAATATTTGATGATATCAATGGTAACAGTATATTATTCACTCTGTTAAAATACCCTCAAACTATAAGAATAAATAATATCAATTTATCAGCCACGAGTGATTGGTAACAGCTAACAAGAGACAACTGTCTCTCACACAATTCGTTTGTATTCAATTTTATTCGATTGATTTTTTTGATTGTTGATCCACATGTCACAAAGTAAGAAACTTTAGCTTCTTGCATTGAAATAAACTCTTCTATTCTGTTTCTTGTTATTGTTGGTTTACGGGGTTTCAATACAATGACCACTGCAACATTGAAATTGATCTTTGAGTAATTTCTTATCTGATCGCGTCAAACAAGAATCTGCCGCCGTTTCTTGATGATTTTATTCATTTTTGCATTGTCAGTGGTTGAATCAGTTATGGCTAACGATTAACTCTATTTTTTTTTACATCACTTATTGTGGCTACAAAATGTGTATAAGTATGTGGGGATTATGGCAATGGAAGAGCAAAAAACATCATATTAGGCAATGTAATTGCTGTATAAGAAATTGATTCCGTTTTTTTATTATTATTTAGTTCAAAATCAATGGGTGATACGTTACAGTTTTGGTATTTCGGAAGATTGAACGATGGATATGTATCACGAATACCGTAAACAAGGTGGCACACATTACCCATTAAAGAAGTGTTTTTCACTTGAAGAAAAATTCTCTTCCTTTTGAGAGTTTGCAATATCTCTCGCTTTGTTTCTCTCCCAACAGTGGACTTAATATTATGATCACTTGCGCCAGATCTTTCGATTGTTACCTGAAGGTAAAGGTATCTGTTTTTTAAATCGCTAAGCTGTTGTTTTTCTTATTCACTACATTTGGACTCTATTGGCATTGATACCAATGCCATGGCTAAAAGGAAGAATGTTAATTTGCTTCTTAAATTTTATTTAGAAAATAAAGTTTACGACGTGCAGATTAGATTAGGATCAATGCTCCGGTACTTTGGGATCTCTTTTGGTGCAAAAACATATCAAAATGAGAATGAAATTTTGTAACAGAAATGGTAAAGAATTAACAAAATAAAAAAGAAACATAAACTGCATATAAGATCTTTAGGTTTTCGCTCATTATCTCTGTCAAGACCTTTTGGTTTCTTATATCTAATGAATATTAACGTTTTATTTGTGGCAAAACGGATACATTCCATAAAATAGTGACTATCATCAGTATGGTAAAAAGAGAACAGAATTAGCTACGTTATACGTTACAACCGATCGTTACCATTAGAGATTATCGACAACTGATAACGTAAAACCATCAGCCGATTAACTAATGTGAAAAAAATCTTGTTTATTTTATTATGATTCTTTTGTTACAAAAAAAAATAATTATCGCTAAATAGAAATGACAAATTTAGTAAATTAGCCACCCACAAGAGAACTAAATGAATTGTGAGAACAAAAAGAAAACTACTTGAAAGCGCAATAAAGTGATTACAGTAAAATATTTCCAACGAGGTAAGAAGAAAACTAAAAATCGCGAAAAAAAAGATCTCTTAAATGCATAGAAAAGAGGTGGAGAGAATGAACCGACTAATAAATCAATGAATAGAACCATAAATCGGTTTTACAACGAAACGGTTATTAAATAACAATTTATTTTCAATTACTCACAGTCTTTGAGTGTATTAATTCAGTTAACTGATAATTTGTGTGTGATCTTTAATGAAATTGTGCGGTTTTATTTAATGGCGTTTTGATTTTATTATTTAAAACGATTGTTTTGATTGACAGCCAATTTATGTGGCTACCAGATAATTATTTCATATAAATAATTATGATTTATGCAACATAATGAAATATAGGACGATATGCAGACAGTTGAGAATGCCGAATGAATAAACAGTGTTACTTTACAATGTATAGCATGATCACATTACTATACATTACAGTTGCATATATAACTAATTAAAAATATGTGAATTATAAAATTACGAATGTGATCATAATCCAATCTTCATAGCACATCATTATTATGGAAAATAATTTAATGCGAATTTCCCGTTTTCTTTTCCGTATATTTGAATTATTTAAAAGGGCATTAACGTCTTTTCTAACTTCATAGTAACGAACATGAATGGATCATCTCTTACTGAACGAAGAAAGCTTGATATGTTCATAGTTATGGCGTTTTGAAATTAAATTAAAAATAACCAAGTAAATGAATTAATTAGCACAATATCAAGTAAAATTCATTATGAAAATTCTTACTTAAACGACAGTGTTCAACATTAACATTCAGATCAATGATGTATGATATCTACAAACTATTGATATCTTCTTTGTTTTCATTGTAAATAAAGTAAATGATCCAAAAGAATTCTTCTCTTTTCATTAACGGTTGAACAAAATACAAAAATCAACTTCGAATTAAGGAAACAGAATAAAAAAAAACGTAACGCATTAACTAATAGTAGATTCTTTTCTCTAATAATTATGTTACGTATTATGTTTTACACGCGTAAATTATGTAAATAGAATTGTTGTGCAAATAAATTTAAAAATGTGCATATTAATATTATCAATGCGAAAAATGAGATTAATTAATGTGTATAGGCACACATTATAGTACAGTTTATAGTTAACAAGGCTGCGAATTGAGGCATATCATTAAAATAATTGCATACCACATACACAAAATGAATATATTTCGTTTCTTCTCTATGCTGACTACCATTTTACTATATACTTCATGTTTAACTTGTAATGTTGTTTATATTTTTTTTCTTTTTACTTTGTATAAAATGTTTAATGTTTTCCTCTCTTTCTATCGCACTTGGAAAATCATATGAAATAGTATTAAATCCATATGCACTGTTATTAATCAACATAATGAACCAAGAGAGTGCAAATTTTCAATTCAAATAATCGAGAACATTGAGTGAAAATAAAAAGTGTGATCGGTGAACTTGAATTTTTATTATTGTGTACATCAATTGTTTCAATTATTTTGAATTGTATGAACAAAGTGCTTATTATGATGATGGGGTTCTCTGACTCTATTTGATATGATTATTGACAGTATAATGTGAATTTAATTCAACATGTTGAGCAGTTGTATTTGAATTACCAATATACCTGTACATTATAAACTAGTTCAACATTTCTAGATTACTTATCAAGTTCTCTACATCATATTGAGTTCTGTTTTTTTTATTATTATTATTATGGTTTTTTATGGCAGCAGCAACATTTTTTTTAATAATATGGCAATCATAGTTTTTCATGTTTACACATTTTCATGTGCATTTGTTTATCATTAATGTTTTGAATTATGGAATTTAATCATTTTTTAGTTTTCTTTTTTTTTTTTATTTATTTGTCATATCGGTTGAACATGAACATTCTGTTAAGTTTAATATTTTTGTTTTTTTCATATTTTTCCTCATATTCCCCCATATGCTTTTGGCTTATGAAAATCCATAAATGTCGGATGGTTTGTGAAAAATTCATTTTCGTTTTGTAATAAAACTAAAACTTTTTGTAAGTTTTTCCTTTGGATTGTTTTTGTTATGGCCAATTGAAGTCTGTTTTTGTTTTTGTTCTACCATAGCCATGTTTTAAAAGTTTTCTATACGATTTTGATTTTTATTAAAAGCCTTCTGGCATGCAATTCATCATACTGCATCATTATTATTATCATTTCAATGGTTATCACGAATCACTGTTAGAGCGAATAAGAGATTGACTCAATTTAATCAATGTGGTGTATGCATGTATTTTAGATGGGGCGATTAATGGTGAATCCATGCCTACTAAATATAACGTGCAATTAAACAGTAGCTGAATTAATTACAAGTTAATTATTTAATGTTTTATGCTTCCATCGTATATAAATGACCATAAATAATTCACTGGTTATGATGACTATCAATTTAGAATAGGAATGACAACGATATTAACCGTCGTTTCATGGCAGAATTCAATTTCATGATTCCTGAACTTGGATAAATAACAAAACAGGAGAAGTGCATAAAAAAAAGAACAGAACAACCATGGAATTCTGTCTCAGTATGTTGATCACAACAAAAAAAAAATGTTATTGAACCAATTGAGATCCCCATTTCAATACAATGGGATCCCGTATACGAATAATGTTGTTGTTGTCCCTTTTAATTTCTTACAAATTTTTAACATAATAATCTTCATCGGTGATTTAAACGTAAACAATTCGCTGCCTTTGAACGAAAACAGAAATGAACTTAACAAAACTAAATTGAAATAAAAGGAAAATCAGATCAACTGAATCGCATGTAATGTATAATGTAAATAGGCAAATTAGTTTTTGGCTACAGACATTTGGAGTCCGACAATGAAATCGATGAGTCTCCATGAAAAGACATTGTGGTTACCTTTTCATTTTTATCTCACTGGGTGTATCTGGGAACAGATTATCGTACAATTGTTAAAGAAAAACGAAGAGATTCAATGACTTTGCAGCAGCTGAATATGGGTGAATATAAAGGGTACGATATCGGAATCGTTTCTTTGATGACGACATTATCTCTTAGTCAATGCTAAACTATAAAGATCTGTTGTTGTGAACAGTTGCACATACCGAAATGTTACTTATGGCAAAACTGAGATATTGAATGAATTCCATCCCAGATTATGGATGATCCAACGTGAAACAGAGATAGAATGGATTCTACTCGTTTAAATGCGATTGAGATTTTTCCCAGATAAGAAAATTTCCATATGGTTGATATTGACCAGTTGGAACCGACTGTATGGCATCATTTGCTTATCAACGAGATACGGCTGGTAACGCGAGAATTTGCATTGTTTTCGTTTGTATTCTGGAATTGGTAAACTCTTAATCATGACGTTGGATTAATCTTGAGAGAATAAAACTGAAATCGATTAATTTCTATTGTTATGAAAGTTTTTATTCTTGCATTATGTCCTTCTTACTGGCTCTTTATCACTCGGTTAAGTGCATTTGTGGATTTTGTGCTTAGCCATTTTTTTTTGTTTTATTTTCGTGTGCTGTTGTACAATTCGTCTCCCAGCGGTATGGCGACAAACCTTTATTATTTGCAATAATAATGTATGTTTATATTATGTTTCGTGCTTACACTGTTTTATGTATTTATAAAACATTATTGAAATACCAAATCGCCTCTTTATTATTGTTCACATAAGTGAAGAGAGCAAAAATATCTGATAGAGAAGACAACATAAATTGCATTTAGTATTTCTTTTCAATTGAACAATACTAAACTACTGATTTATGGGAATTGAATGATGGAATTTGTATTTGATTATCTCTGGCTGATTCCGAATCTTTTTTTTTTTTAATCCGAAAGGATATTCTGGGTGATTTATGGATATTTTGATCATCCACAGTATTCCCTTGTTATTACATCGTTGCTGTGTATATGTCGATTTGAATTCCACACGAGTTGACCACATTTAACAGACGAATGCATTCCCATGTTGTTTTCTGTTTAATCGAATTTCATATTTAATTTATGAATATTAAATGAATTAAAAATAATTTAGTTTAACTATAATTGGGGTTTGATATGAAGATAGAAAAATTCATCTAAATACACACACACAATTTCAATCCCAGGTGATTATAATAAGCTCATTAATTATGTATTCTATACTATTAGTTTCAGTTTCACCTGAATATATTTATCTAAACAAAATATCACTGGTTAATTATCATAATCAGGATTCAGTAGTTTACAAACATCTGTTCAGAATCTCACCAGTTTTTTTGGTAAACTATTGAATAAAATCATGTGAAAATAATTATGAATTTTCAACGAATAAATTATTTTTCATTAATCTTGATACTAAATATAATCTTAATTAGAATATCTTAATTATGTGCTAGTTAAAGGACGTATCATGTGTGATTAATGTTTCGGTGAAAGAATGAGAAAGAATTGAGGGTTAAACAAGGGGTAAATTCAATAACGATAATTTGTTTCTTTATTTTGGTATGATTGCTTCGAAGTCTTTTTTTTCTTCCTGTTCAAGGGGAGGTAGTGAATAGTGATTATTAGACACTATCGATGATATTGAATCTCAATTGAGATTTAGGTGCATGAAAAGGGCGGTTATTTACCAACAACATATCACATTCAATTCCTCCACCCATTCCGTATCACAAAAGCAATCGAAATAACGTAAAATATTGATTTGAAGTACAGAACATTGTACGTTTCAATGGATTACCTTTAAATCAAGGAAAAGACTTTATAGAGTCAACATTTATTAATGATCTGGACGTGAAATCATAGAAATATAATAAATTGTTTAATAATTTCATTAATAAATTAATAACCCACGCGTGCTGTAACTCAACATTTATTTAAACTAATTTCTATTATGATTTTCTCAATGAAACACTGAAATTAAAGTCCATAAACATACGTTTTGATTGAAAAGACAAAGACATTTTACCAAAAGATATCGAACAACCAAAACATAAAAGTTATTGAATGAAAAGAATCAAAAGAAGTTAATGATATTTCTTTTATATTCATTCAACGCCACCACTGGTCTTTGTCATATAGTTAATTTTAATGCTATTTTAAATAGGAATTTTAAATTAGTTATTGTATTTTAATATAGAAAATTAAACATGACTATGTTAAATGAATAATTTATAATTCCAGTTTATTTCAGTCAAATAGATATTGGTGATGTGTAGTTCATATTAAATTGAAAAACTCCTTTAAGTTTTCCAAAGACAAAAAAAACATCAGACGAATAAGATTCTTTTTCAATGTTTAATTTCTCTTGTTCTTGGTTGAAAGAAAAAAAAGAAAAATGAAATCACATTGCATTTAAGACTCGTGCCGCCTATTGCATGTAACACAAATTGGGAATCTCCAAAATTAATATTTCTAAAAGAATTATTTTCTCTTTGAATAAGAAGTGTCTTTGTTAAAATTAGGGGGCATCCAAAAATGATACGTTTTTATTTTAGTGTGGTTTGGCTCACTTCCACAATTTATCATTCGTGAAGACATAAACAATTGAATCTCTTTTTGGTTAGTATTTGATGTCCTAAAAGCAGTAATATTTCTCTTATTCGGGTGCATTTCAAAGTGAATAATTGCCCAAATAACATTCAGAGACAATAACAAATTTTAAGAAGAAATGTAAGACAGTTACTGAATTTCAAATGAATTATAATGAAAATATTTTGCTACATTCATTCAAGTAGATTGTGTTATTAGACACGAGCAACGAACGCGTTCTACTGTCTACCTTATTTGGACGAGATCAAAATATTTAATTAATTATCGATGATAGTAGTTGACGCCTTCACATTTAGTTGAATGGTTGGTGTAGCCACTAAGTTCTTAGTTTGACTTAAACGACGGGAGGTTTTTTGATATTGTGAAGACTAATTGACTTCGAGTGTTTTGTAAAATTAGAAGGAAAACTAATGAATTTCTTTATTTTCCTTTCTTTTCGATTGTCTACATTTTAGACTGCTCTTCATTTTGCCGCCAAACACGGGAATACGGATGTGGTTAAATTGATTGCCGGTACTTATAGAGCTGATGTGAATTCAATTACGGTAAGATCCTTTAAAACACTATTGCACTTATGTTTCATTCAATTTAATTTGCTTTCTTTTCCTATTTCATGTTGATATGTCTACGATTTAACTACATTGGATTGAACACCATTTAACAGAACGGAGTAAGTATTCTTATGTTTTGCAAATAGTTTTAAGTGAATAGTTAACAATTGATTTATTAAGTCAATGACAAGTTGAAGGTAATTTAAATTCTGATGAGGTGTCACAGATATGCATTACATTTGGTAGAAAAACATTCGTACTTTGTCACGGTTATGATACATATCCAATATTGATGGTCCCAATATTTGATTGAATATTGAGTATCAGATAATGGCACTGAATATTAATTCAATCAATTTATGCATGATGCATTTCACATATCAATAAATTTCGATAATTCTTAAGAGCAATTTGAATTAAATTTCATGATGAATTTACGATTTGGCGAATAATTAAAAACAAATCAAAATTAATCGTGATTCGAATTGGCCATTAAAATTGATGGTTAATACGTGATTCTTGTATTTGCAAAAATTAATTAAACATGATAGATATTAATTTTTTATGTGGAAAAATATTATTTTTGTTTAAAATATGCAAATACACAAAATATTCCAACGTATATGGAATCCACATAAAACCATGGAATGGATGAGAAAACGCATAGAATTTCTTTCAATTAAACATCGAATAGAGTTTAATAGAATTTTTTCGTTTTTTCTCTGTTTTGCCCAGGTGAATCCATTAATCCAATGGGATTGTTGCTTCCTATCAGCGATTATATTAACACGGTTTTGTTGTCTGTTTAAGTTTATATCTTTCTTTTATTTCGATTTTGATAAAACGACATTCTTATTTGCTGGTTTATATTTCTGTTGTTATGTCTTCTACCACTGATTATAAGAAAAGGTATAACACAAATTTTTTCACTTATTCTGTGTCGTTCTGAGAATAAAATTTTAACAAATTTTTTGGTGTCTTATCAATTGTCATCATCTTTTGAGTGGAACAAGATATTAAACACGATTTTTTAATGTTATTATACATAAGATGTTTATGCCGTAGAGATAGTGGTGGATGTTTAAAAAAAAAACGAAGAGAACTAATAATATCCAACAACGAACATACGTAAATACCAATTTTTGTGAGTTTTATTTCAATCGTGAACAGTAGCTGATCCATCTTTTGTCAAGTCAAAAATTATTTGTAATCATCGAAAGTAATCTCCTCTTTTTGGTTTGTTTCTTCATAGACGGTATCCCAGTATGGTTTTACCAAAAAAGTATTACAATATTAAATAAGAAAACTGTTGTCTCTTATTATGAAGAAGTCATCGTTTATATATCAAAAAGGAATAATTAATCGCACATTAGGAATCTTGATTTTGAGTTAACTTTGTTTCAATAGAATAGAATCACAGTTGGTTTAAAGGCCCCCCATTATGTTGGTCAAGATTCTTATAATCGAATTAATTATATTCATTAGAGCACAGTGTATTTGATCTACCTGTTTTACTATAATCAACTGCTACTTTGTATATCAATTCTATCGGTTCCAATAAATTTATTTCTTTAAACTAATTACTTTCATTAAATTATGGTAATTTCCTCTCAGTAGCTCTCAAGATGAATTCAATGAAATCTGATTCTGTATCAGCTACTGTGGTTATATGGAGAGAACGCGCCAGAGAAGTTATTAATAAGAACCTTAATTTGAATATAAGAATTCTTTTAAGAACAAAAATTAGTCGGTTTCAATACATTTCCATATTTCTATTGAAATTACCTAACTAGAATCAGAAATCTGTATAAAATTCATGGTCATTATGGCTGGTGCATATTAAATAAGAATTGAAATTATAGATCAATGGACACTGATAAGATGGCATCAATTCTATTCAAATTGATTATCAACTGACAGTGTAATTGGTGAGACTTTAGCCAACTGTTTTATTCATTTATCAGCGGGTGAGGTAGAATTCACCTAAACATTGGGCATGACCACTGATGTGAGTACAATGTGAATAGAAACCAAATGGTAAACACATCTGAGACAATGCGGTTAAATTGTAACAATTCAATTTGTATTCAATTGTGGATCAATTATTCAAATCTTTTGATGCCAAAACTCCAATTGAATCCACACTAAACATTTATAATGGCCAATGATTGGACATGATTATGATATTATTTTCCAATTTTAACATTTTAATTGTATGAATATTTGATTTGTTATCGGTTGTTTTACCATTTTGGCATAAAACCTAAAAATGGCATATCTGTGGTATATTAGAGATGCTATTTAAAACAACTAAATTATAACTATTATACAATTGCATTTATTCAATCAATTGTTAGTTACAATGATAAAATATATGTTAAACATGATGGTAAATTGGAAAAATTCAAATCAAATATCATGTCAAATAAAAATTTCTTGTATTTGGATTGGAATAACATCCATTTGAGCGTTAAATAGAGAGCAAAACTGGTACAGAATCATTATCACAATTTGAAAATTTGCATTTCCATTGATTTTCAAATGGACACAAGCATAACATAAAATCCAATGGTGTTATTATATGGAGTTGTTGGTATTCATGTGCAACATAATATCGTTTATCGGATTTTAAAATTTTGTAATTCATGTTAGACATATTGAAATCATTTTTGATTACCATGATATTTTATTATCCAAATATTCTGATTATTTTCAAATTGGAGTTTTCCTCTATCAATTATTCAGTTACATGAGTAATCGATAAATAGAACATAACCAAATTGATGCTGAAGTACTCAATCGTATTCTTTTTTTCTGTTCTGTTGTTCTGTTTGGTTTGTACAATAAAAAAAAAAAAGATTTATAGATGCTACGGTATGATGAACGAATATTTTACAAAATAATATTGTTAATGTGGTTGGTAAATACGATATCAATGTGTATAAAATCGATCAAAAACTAATTCCCCGTGTGAAATGGTAAAACTATTAGACAAAATGGACATTAAGAGAATTTAATGGTATAATGTAGTACATGACCGTTAATTGATAAGTGGTGTTGTTAAACTAAAGTTTTACATTTAAATTTATAAGTGAAATGTATACAGGAATAATATCAAGCATCAATGGAATATTATTTGATATTATTGCAAATTTAGTTAGACAATCTAAATCAAAATCTCACCACAGATGGAATAATGAAACCCATTCCCCATTCCTTAATTATTCGTCAATTTTCTATTTGAATTTTCTCGATTCGCCTGATGGTTTTGTACAATCAATATGTTTCCAATGATAAATTAAATATTTATTGTGACTATGTCAAGCGGGATGCCTTAACAATATTTTACAATTTAATTGAAATTCAGTTAGATTGAGGTAATGTTTTCCTTCATTCACAATGGGTTTACATAAAACTATAATTAGAATTGGGATTTAATTGATACCGACAGTATTATCATTTTGGCATAAGCATTTAATGTGTATTTTCCATTGGTTACATTCACCACAAATTTAATGTGGTATAATCCATTTTAAAATGTCCAAATAAATGCCAATCCATTGATGATTATTCGGTTGATTGTACCAAATACAAGAAAATATTAAGATTCACAAAATTAAAAAAAGAATAATTTCTTCATGTTGCAATCATTTTGCATTGGCCAAAGTGGCGCATCGTGTCTAGTTTTATAATGTTTAATTCTCTCAATTTAAATGAAAACAGGTAGACACACGAAATTATATAAAGAGCAGAGCTCACATTTAATATATTTTTAATAAGGAAAACGTGACATTATGTTGCACTAGAAATATGCAGTAATCACATTCTTCTTTTCAACATTTTGTATCTGTTTGTTTTCTTTTGTGAAAATATACAATTACCCCTCTTTGTAATCATAAGATTTTCGTCTTAATGCTCTCCAGGTTGGATCATTTGTTAAAGAGACACACACAAGAATATAAATGATCGTCTCCAGAGTGGGCCGTGAAGTCTCTTTTTGTTGTTGTATTCAGAAAGTTAAAAAAAAAAGAAAGAATCGTGTTGTGAGGTCCTCTTCTTAAGATAATTTTTAGTTTTTGTCGTATTTTTATTTTTATTTTCATTAAGTATAAAAGAAATATTTAAATTAAATGCCCTCACTAGATTTTTTTCTGTTTAGTTATTGTGCAACAGAATAATGTTCTTTTTGGGTAGTTGCATGGACACGTTGGTGGGTTTTTAACACACATTCTACTAAATACCTCGTTTTATATATTCTTAAATGATGATTTTTGTTTAAAAGAAAAAAAAAACGTGAAAAATCGCATATAAAATACACTCATAATAAGATGTAAATTTTATTTGTTGTTGTTCGTCTGTGTAGTTTAGTTCTGTTTAATTTCCCCGAAGAAGAAATCTGTATAACGTTGAAAAATTTGTTTATGGCCATTATGATTAACCATTTAGATAACCGAGATAATCGACTCATTGGTAGCATTGAATCTACCTTTTGAAATTAGGTATGAAATACCTTATACATGGCTACCAATCCTCATTTGTTTACGCTCACTGTACTATTCACTTCAATGGAATGGAAGTAACAAAAAAAAAATAAGAACAAGCAGAAGAGAAGATTTACGAGGTCAACAATGACCCATTCAAATTGGATCTCATACTGAGAGAGTTCTCTATTATGAATAAAACGTTTTTAATTTCACTGTTCCATCATCATCATCTATTCAACTGTTTGATGGAATTATATCATCCAACAGATTAAAACATTGCGATTTTAATGAAATGGGACACATTTAGAACATGATAATTATGTCATTTTCCATGTTTATTAGAAGTAGTTTTGTTCTCATTCTTTCTCACTATCTTATTCAGATGAATTGGTCTCTTTTCTGTTTTTCATTTGTTGCCATTTAGTTTTCCTGGTAATCTGAAATAAAAAAAAAAAAAACTGTTAAGATTTTTGTTTACAGCTTAATGATTTAAATAAATTTCATGCTAATTCTTAATTGTTTTGTGAAAATCATATATCTGAGGCGCCTTATGTCCGTTTACATGTGTTTATGATTTAATGTTCCACACTTTATCATCAATCTAATGTTTTATGTTTTTTATTTTAATTTTCTATACGTGGGAATTTGCTCTTCCTTGATTTTTCACTTACTTTGAGTGTACAATTCATCTATTTCTGCCACAATGTATGCGTATGTGATTTTGATTCTTCTGATGAAAAGAAGAAATTCTATTCTTCTATTGAATTTTTATTTATAAAATAAAATTTTGTCGCGTTTTGTTTCCATTAAACGAGTTATAATTTTTCAAATGAAATAAAAGAACCGTTGATAACAAACATTTTTACTTTCACTCATGTAACTTGGATAGAAATTTTTTTTTAACAAATATTTAATATAAATCTACCGGAACAATTTAATGTTATTACATGTGTCAATTGCAATGTTGTGACATTATAAAATCAAAAAAAAGTATGTAACAATTTACAGATTTTATATTTCTTTATAAAATCGGTTGGGAATTGTATTCTATTCCTCAGATTTTCATCGGGATTTGTACAATTTGAACAATCCAATAACAATTGTATAATGTGATACGATTATTTTCATCAACAACCCCTTTTTCCCGCGTTAAATTCACGAAAAAAAATGAATGAAAATCATCACTGATGCGATTCCTTTTGTTTCTTCAATTTTAAAATTGAAAAAATAAAAATGAAAATTTTCATTGTCACATATGTGTGTTACATGAATTCTTCACATATCGTGGCTTTTATCCTCTCATATATTAATATTTCAAATGTTCAAATTGATTTCAATTCAAATAACAAACTTTTTCTCCGGGAAATTCATGAAGAATATTTATTCTATTATCATCCACTTGCTGCTGCTAGTGAAAGGGTAGAAATTTTTTAATATAAAAATCACAAATCGAATGGAAATCAATAATTTAATTCAAGTTCCAGCTAAATGAAGTTTTAAATTATAATTTTTTTATGAATTTCATTTCTTTGGGGAGATTTTTATTAAATTTTCGCCGTTTTTTATTCTGTTTATTTTGGTGTATAGTCTATGTTGTGGTGAACAACATGGAAAATATCATATCAAGTGAATTCTGTACAATATTTGTTTACATATATCTGCTTTTGATACAAAAAAACAAAATTACTTGTACTAGTTGTAAATTAAAAAATTTCTTTTTTTTTTTTTTTTTGGCATAAAATACAAAAAAAAATATTCACAACATATTCATAATTCGCATCAGTTTGATGAATTACATTTTTATGTACCAAATAAAAATTGGATAAATGAAAGAACATTCACGATTATAATGTTTTTCTCTTTTTTTTTTATGAAATTTTAACTGAAAATTTAGTTGATGAAAACCAAAATTGCAGTCTGTTGATTGCACAGTTTTTAAATGCACGAAAAATAAAAAATTGCAACATGTACTATGAAGTCTATTAAAATGTAATACAATATTGTTTGTTTTAGTCCAGACAGTGGTATTTAATAGAGTGTATAAAAGGTTTGTTAAACAGCCTGTTGTTTTCCACTTTAAAAATACAAAAAGAGTATTTCCCAACCAAACAACTAACCAAAATATGAAAAAATAAAAATAAAAATTAATATTTATTTTCTCACACGTGAATTTTGTTCATTTAATTCAAATTAAATCCATTTTGAGTTCATTAATTGCATTCCCATTCACTCTAGTTGTGTATTCTACTGAGTCTAGACTTATCTGTAACGAAATGTTGCATATTCTTAGTATTGGCCTCATATGCAATTGTGTTTATTGAAAAATAAAAAAACGAATGAATTTTATTTAGAAATTATGTTAGTAGGGAAGTTAACTTTCTCAATTACTGTTAAGGGGCGCATTACCATTGTGAATTGTTTGATGGACAGCAAAGTGGTATGTTCATTTTATTATTATTCAATTGTAGGAAATTATTTCATAATTTTTATTTTGTTATTTTGGAGGCAATACCCATTATATTCATATCAGAGAATTATCACAACAGTCACAGATAACCATTAGAGTTGGCTAAAATAGAAAATAGTTGTCTGCAAGTCGTACAGAACAATGGCAGTGTAGATGAGTGACAGTTTCATTTTGTCATTTTGATACCTTTGATACACGCAAGAGGAATTTTAAAGTGTCGATTTTAAAGTGTCACCCCTTGAATAGGCCCCCAATTAAATAAATGCCGCATTATTAAACGTATAAATTTAATATACAATAACAACCCCTTCATTTAAACGTCAATCGCACTTGATAAAGATTTAAAACCAAAATTCGTCACGAATTCAACTGAAAATTCTATTTTGTCCCATTCAAATTGTACTGATTTTTATTCGTTCTGTTCATCAGTAACTAAGTCAATTCAGTTCACATTTAATCGAAATAATTTCTTATAATTCTTTTCATTTTATTTTTAGGGTTATACACCACTTCATTTTGCTGTACAATTTGGAAAAACAGAAGTTTATGAACTTCTTACAACCGTTTACAGTAAGTATTAAGATGTTATGTTTTAAATAATTTTTTGCTTCAAATTGTATGGGTTGAAAAATATAAAATTCTTTACAACAATTATGAGGTGTTAAAGAAATCAAACTGTTAACAGTTAAAGAAATTCTTAAGATGACATTTATTTTTGATTACATTGTAGTCACATTGAAATTTTATTACACCAATTGAATTGGTTCTGATACTAAGAACTGGAAACATCTTAAGATTATTTGCAATAAAAACAAACGATTATGGTAAATGATCATGATTGTAGTTAACAATTGATTGTTGTCATTATAACTACCGTATAGTATTACCACAACGTCAACATTAATGCTTTAAACAAGTAGACATACAGAACAGCTATAACCCGCTGTTTAATTAATTTCAAACGCATTGACATACAACACTTGACTATTAAATGAACCTAAAAAAAAGAAACATTCGTACGATAGCACCTAAATGTAATTAACCATTTACGAGATCATTAGGCGAATTAAGAGTAATCATACAATTTCTCACCTCATAAATGTTAAATATTCTGCTGTGTATTATTGAGTTGATTTTTCTATGAAATTAAATCTTGTTTATTACCATTTGGCTATGTCGTATGTAATAAATTCAGCCTACAGTTGGCATAGAGTAATAAATGTCACATGATCTCAACTGCAATGGGATTCAATTAATTGTAATTGATTTTCTTGTATGCAATTTTTCTATTTTAAGAAAATACTTAACGTTTTATTTCAATTTTTATTTAAAAACATTTCTGTTTCTGTTAAATAGAATGTGATACAACAATTGTTGATTGGAGTGGTAAACGTCCAGATGATTATATTGAACGTAAAGATTATGTACCAGTAACATCATATAGCAGTGAGTATTTTATTGATATGGAACGTAGTGGTGCCACATCACCGGTGGGTCGTTATAATTCATTTATAAAGACGAAAGCAAAACGGCAATCAAAACGTCGTTTTGCAACAACAACTGGCGTTATTGGACGTACCCAATCATTTTTAAATAATTCACATGGAATTGGATCATTACCATCAAATGCTAATAAATATAATAATCGTAATAAAATGGTAACAAATGATACAATATCATTGAATGAAACAGATAATGCTGTTAATGATTTATCACCACAATTAATGAAACGTAATCAACGAACGAATCATAGTTTCTTAAAAAAGAAATTTAATTCAACAAATTGGTGGGGAGCAAGAGATACTTATTAATATCATAATTATCCATCATTCAATTAGTTGTTGATTTGAAGCCATTTTATTAACGAATATTTTGTTATTATCGTAGACAATTCCGCATTTTGAAAAAAGGAAAAATTTTTAAATTTTCTTTCTTGTTGTTGAAATGAGATAGAAAAGGAAATTCATTTAATGATATTTGGCCACCATCGGCATGCATTAATCAAAAAAAAATATTTAAAAGCTTAAGATTGCATAGTTAAAAACATTTATTATTTACATATAATTAACAGCATGTTTATTAGACATAAGAATTACATTTTATTTTTCATTTGAAACTTTTATAATTTTTATTCTTTATAATTTAGCCAAAGGTGAGAGAAGTATTAGTGTGATGATTAGCTTAAATTACAAAATGCATGATGCTTTAATATTTAAGAAAATATAGAAATATCATTTCATAAAAGAAAACGGAAAAAAAAACTGATTTAAATTAAAAATCATCTAATAAGGACAAGGTGTTGTTCATTAGATTTCAATTTTATAATTATTTCATTCTTATAGAATAGTTTACTTATTGATTTTCTTATTATTATTTTTTTTTCTTTCTTTTCATGTATTTGTATTATAATCACACAAAAACAATAATTAAATTATTATAAAATTGCACACTATTTTATTGTGATAATTTAAATTGAAACGTTGAATATCGAATTGAATTACATAACGGATCTTTATTTGAATTCTTTATTCTTTATTTGAATTCTTAATCATTCTTATGAAAATAAATATTCGGGATGATCATTAACTTCGATATATGGTGCATTTTAAAATGTGAAATTCCATTTATTTGTGAAATTTTATTATTAAAACGATCAAAAATCAAACGGTTATTTCTTAAATATGATTAAATACTGAAATTTTTGATGATTATAATTGGGGATACGGTGTATCTCTTTGTTATTTCTGTGTGTTTTATGGTATAACACTAAATAATTATACGTTATCTCTTTTGGCGTAGAATATGATGATAAGTTGGATAATTCTACTAGCGGTTTTACGACTTGGAGGCAAGTTTTTTTCTTTATAAAATCTCTTAACATCTATACAGGATGCTTTAATAAATTTTTTCATTATGTTGTGGTTGTTACCATTATTTTAGAATGAAAACACACTTATTTAAGACAACAACATAACCAACCATTTATTGTTTCTTTGATACACCATTAACTTATGCATAATATTATTGCGCTCTTAATCTGTTTGAATTTAAAGACACCCAAAATACAGCAAACCATTTAAATTATACGTTTTTATTTTTGTTTTAATATAAGTATTTTAAGCAAATGATTAAAATTACCCTTTAAATACCATATTAATATTTATGCACTATTAACCGCGAATATTTGCCGAAAATATAATAATTTTCCGTGAAATTAATATTATAATAATAATTTGGTTTATATATTTTGTTATTTTGAATATTAAATAGTGGAACCATATCATATGTGAATACCCTTACTTCCTATGCTAATCGCGTACGCACAATTTTCATTCATAATATTCGATACAGAACTGTTTTGTTCTCTTTCTATCTTTTCTTTTTTTTGGTTGCAAAGTAACTTATTCTTTGGATTTTGGTTTTTTTTTTTCTTAATTTCGCTTTGAAACTTTCTTGCCACAAAATGACGAACAAAAAAAAAAAACAGACTTCATCTCTAAGATCTTTTGCGCTACAACAGCATGCATCATTTATTTGCATCACTGATTGAGTCGTATGTTACCATTTAGTTTGAAAACTTTGTTTCTACTTATGATATTTTTTTTTTATTTAATTTCATACCAACAATATTTGGCTAATTACCGAATAATAAATTTGAACCAAGTTAAAATTGGAAATTGATATGTTCCAGTGTTTATAATCAGTTGTTACCGTAACCCGAAGGTGGTTATACAACTCTGTAAGAGAGAGAGAGAGTGTTAATAAAGTTAACAACAAAATATTTTATGATTTAATTAAAATTTTATGCAGATGCATAATTTCGCTTTTCGGTGTATTTATTTGGCTGTTTATTTCTTTTATGAGAAGAATAATATTTGAACAATTGTGGTTTGGATACAAAAATATTGCAAAGTAAGTAAGAGGAATTTTGGCAGACGCACGTGAGACAGTGAAGTAAGGAAGAACAGCAGCTGGTAATTTAAAGTGTGTTCATTTATCGTACGGTTTTGGATTTCATATGGAAGAGATTTGGTTGAATTGCATTTTATGAATCTGATGTATTCAAATAAGCATAACATCTTAATTTAATTTTATTTCTTTTGAGATGAATTTGTGTGTAAGTCAAAGGAAATATGCGTTTTATTTAAAAAGAATTTTATACCTTCGATTAAAGAAATTATTTGTATGTGTATTCATGTGATTTCATTCAATTTAAGTGTCATTACTAAAATATCTGTTATAAGAAGTATTAAGTAGGACAATTTATTATTTGTTTCATTCGCTAAATTGGATGAATATTTAAATTTTAATGCTTTTGTATATAATTTATTTGTAAAGGAATATGTTTACAACTGCATTGTCTATGAAGTAGTTCATTTGTTGTTCTTTTATTCGTTACATTTAAAATTCATAATAAAATTTTTGCACTGTTAAATGCCATTTGTTTTTCGCATGTGAAATTCCTAGGATTCAATGGTAAAACAAAAAATTGTATGCAATTAATTTCTTTTATTATTTTCTATATTTCATTGTATAAGATTTAGTAGTTGAATATTCACCGTGCTAAGAATTTACGTTTAACGTTCGTAGTTGTAATTATCATTTGTATAAAAATGAAGTATAAAGATTCTTTAGTTACATAATAATCACTTTATATTTCCATAAAACAAAGTAAATTTTATTACAAATTTTCATATAAAATGCAATAGTAAACAGAATAGTAAACTGAATTGTATGAAAGGTAAAGTATATCAGTGAATCATTGATTTAATTCTGTTATCATTCATTATTTAATTCAAATGATAGAAGGTAGAGATAGAAATTTTTTAAAATTAAAATTAATATCACTAACACTAACTGTGCATGTCGATTGGCCATTTCAATATTATTTATGTATTCTAATTTTTGTAATATCATTATGTCAGTTTTAATGTTTTTAGGAAACATTTATGTTTTAATTTAACCGTTTTATTTTCATAATCTTATTCATATTATTTTTCTTTAATTTTGTTTTTTATTCCATTCTTGTACGCATAAACACAGAAATCAAAGCAAGGAAAAAACATTCAGGTATAGTTTTATATCTTATCTATTTATCAATTCGTGTATATGATCAATAAGTTAAGTTAAAACTCTTAAAGTTTCATTGAATGCATTTTACGTTTTAAAAATGGAATATTGAAAACGTAAACGTGTTTCATTTGTAGTGTAAAATGAAACGAAATCCAAACTGGATCTCAATTGTTTATTTCATTATTTATTAATTAGATACAATGAAGAAGTTAGTTGGTTTGTACAGATTATGTATGATGAAATTAAGATAATATGTGATGGATCCACATGCAATTTATGAATATTGAATTATCCATCACATACGGTGTGTATTTTATTATGAATTCATTCAATATGAACTGAATTGTTTATTCATTTTAATTATAAATATCTGATAAATCTCATCACAAAATCAATTGCATCATCATATGCCAATTTTAAATGGAAGAAATACCAAAGAATAATTTTTTAAATTCATTTTGTTTGTGTCTGAATTTTTAATTATTAGCTTGCAATTCAATGCTTTCCATGCGCTAAGCTTTGTTATTATTCCTCTATATGGCTAAAGTGTATTGCTGTATTTTATCAATTATCGTTATGCGTGTGTAATATTTGTTTTTAGTTTTTGAATTAATCAAATATTATAATTATCTAATTAATAAAACTAATTATTAGTTTTGCTATGTGATTAAAGAGTTAGTATGGAAGAAAACCAAAATAAACAAACATACAAAACTGATCAAAACACTATGATTTTATACAACAAGAATATTTTAACAATTAACATGAATGTGCATTCGTTAATTATTGTAATTTACCGATTTGTTTAATTGATTGTGAAACTAATGAATACATTTTTATCATTTTTGTAAAAATTAGAAAAAGACTCGCGATTCCTACGAATTGGTTCACTGAACGTACGGGTCAAGAAGACAACGGAAGCTTTCAGCAATTTCTTGGGAGTAGGGAACAACAATTCTCATCATCATCATCATCAGCATCATCATTACCGGGTACCGAATCACCTGAGGAACAGCGCACCAGCAAACAAACCAGGCCATTATGATGGACTTCATAAGAATTGGGGTTCAGCTGGCAATATTCCATCCGTAAGCAATCAACATTGAATCACTGAAATTGAATTTTATTAAATGTTGATTTGGTTTTTGATTTTAGACTCATAACAATGATAGAGAATCGATGCCTCCACCAAAGTCCGTTGGTTCAATGAAGAAAAGGAAACATAAACGAGAAATTAACTTAACTGAACAGCCGGGATACAGTAGTGTACCAACGACACCTAATCAATATCGTCATGCAAATGTAACTGAAAATGATAAACCGAAAATTGGTTCTGAAGCCGATTCGGATTCAGATTCAGCATTTGGATTTGATTCAGCATGGAAGGGATCCTCGAAGCCCACTTACCTTTAAATAGAATCTTGTGGATTATCTTTTATTTTTAAATTAATCATGAATATCTTACGGAATTCCGTTAATTGATTTTAAATTATTGTTTATGTGTGTTGGAATCTCACCTTTAACTTTGTTATATATCTGATTTTGTTTTCCTTATTCCTTAAGTATGATTTTCTGCTGTAAAAACGCAGATTGATAATTTGTAAGAAAATTGAATACACGAGTGAGAAAAAGGGACTAAAATCTACGTTTTAATGTGTTTTACTTTACCTTTTGTTTCACCTAGTACTAGTGGAAATAACTAATACAAAAAGGATAAGAACAACAATTCTGAAACTTTTGAATCTTTAAATTTTCATCTTTCAGAGAACAAAATTTTCAAAATTTCACTTTTCTTATAATTTTTCCCCAGAAGGATATTAACCTCCTGTTATTATGCTCGCCTGTTCCAATTTTTCCAATTTGGTCGAAATTTCCTTGAAAATCTTAAAATTTCTTTACTTTCTCTTTACAATTGGAATAGGCAAACATAACAAAAAGAGCAAAGTACTCTAGTCGCATACTCTAGTGGCGCCATCTAGGAGTCATAATAGCAACTAAAAAATGAAACTTTTGAAATTTTAGTTACTTTCTTATAGTTTCCTTAGCACTGGTAGGAAATCACCAATACTAATGCAAATTGGCACACCGACACAATGCATTGATTACAACAACAATTTTGAAACTTTTGAAAGAAAAAACAATTAAATTCCTTTTAAACCCCTAAATGTATGTAAACAAATTGAACCAAAGGAATTGTCTAATTTTGTAATTACATACATTCCGGGGTCAGAAAATTCTTAAGGCACTAATACTAATACAATTTACACCGACACAATGCATTGATTACAACAACAATTTTTGGAACTTTTGGTTTTTCTATAATTTTTTTGTATTCCCTTTAATATTACTATTAGAGCACCAATACTAATGTAATTTGGTACACCGACACGAAGCATTGATTACAACAACAATTTTGAAACTTTTGGATTTTCAGTAATTTTCTCGTAGTTTTCTTCGTATACTAAGAAAAAAACCAATACTAATGCATTTTGATACACGGACACGTGCCATTGATTACAACAACAATTTTGAAACTTTTGAAGAAAAAAAATTTAAAATCCTTTGAAACCCCTAAATGTATGTAAACAAGTTGAACTAAAGGAAATTTCTAATTTTGAAATTACATACATTCCGGGGTCAGGAAATTCTCAAGACACTAATACTAATGCAATTTACACCGACACAATGCATTGATTACAACAACAATTTTTGGAACTTTTGGTTTTTCTATAATTTTTTTGTATTCCCTTTAATATTACTATTAGAGCACCAATACTAATGTAATTTGGTACACCGACACGAAGCATTGATTACAACAACAATTTTGAAACTTTTGGATTTTCAGTAATTTTCTCGTAGTTTTCTTCGTATACTAAGAAAAAAACCAATACTAATGCATTTTGATACACGGACACGTGCCATTGATTACAACAACAATTTTGAAACTTTTGAAGAAAAAAAATTTAAAATCCTTTGAAACCCCTAAATGTATGTAAACAAGTTGAACTAAAGGAAATTTCTAATTTTGAAATTACATACATTCCGGGGTCAGGAAATTCTCAAGACACTAATACTAATGCAATTTACACCGACACAATGCATTGATTACAACAACAATTTTTGGAACTTTTGGTTTTTCAGTAATTTTTTTGTATTCGCTTTAATATTAGTGTTAGTGCACCAATACTAATGCAAATTGGTATTCCGACACGATGCATTGATTACAACAACAATTTTGGAACTTTAGGTTTTTCTATAATTTTTTTGTATTCCCCTTAATATTAGTATTAGAGCACCAATACTAATGTAATTTGGTACACCGACACGAAGCATTGATTTCAACAACAATTTTGAAACTTTTGGAAAAAAAAACATGAAATTTCCTTTTAAACCCCTAAATGTATGTAAACAAATTGAACCAAAGTAAATATCTAGTTTTGAAATTACATACATTCCGGGGTCAGGAAATCCTCAAGACACCAATACTAATGCAATTTACACCGACACAATGCATTGATTACAACTACAATTTTTGGAACTTTTGGATTTTTCAATTTTAGATTTTTCAGAAAAACTAATTTTCCAAAAGTAAATGTTTTCCAATTCTTCAAAGAGGATAATTGCCTCCTGTTATTATGATCGCCTGTTCCAAATCTGCCAACTCAGTCTAAATTTTCTAGAAAAACTAAAAATTTCTTTACCTTACCAGTGAAATTGGAACAGGCGAACATAACTGAAACCGGTTAATTTTCTTTTCCAGTTTTTCTGAATTTATCGACTTAATAGAACCAGGATTGTAATTTCGCATTTTTCTGCTGAAATAAAATTAACTGAACATGTCATTAGAAATTAGATGTGATTTCAGTGCAATGAACTGCAAAAACTTCTAACTTTATTATTGCTATCGAACAAACAATAGCAAAAAAGACCGTTGGATTTAGATTTAACGTTAACATTTACTCTAAGACACTCAGATACCGATATAAATTTCAGACTATCGTGACAAAAGTACAAATTCAGCAATAATTGACAATAAGTTATCAAGTGATTGGGTCCATATTACATTCAGTTTATTCAAAATTGAAATCAAACTCTCGGTCCATGGTTTCCAAAAAATGTCTAATGCATAAATATGACATTGATGTTTAAAGGGCGCGAAAAAGTGAGAACTCAGAAAACAATAAGTACTGCATTATGATTCTGTCCATTTTTTACATCTACAGTATTTATAAGCAAGGTCCAAATTTAGTGTTGAGTGTTATTAGAATATTTAATAATATAGCAGCTTTATTAAAAATTAACGGAACAATAAATACAATGCTGCTTGAATGGCGGGAAAATGAGAGATCAGAATGGTGTTTTTTAACTCGACAGCATGGTAATTAAAAGTTGTAAACAAAAAATTTGATCGCCGGCATTGCCGACTGAGACTAAGTTTGAAATTAAAATTTAATTCTTTCAGAGCAAGTGATAAATAATGTTTAAAGTTTAATATATTTCATCTCTGTTATCAGTGATAATTGTAATAGTTAAAGTAACTCAAGTTTCGTAAAAGGAAAATACACTTTGTAGGTTTCCTACCGGGAAGATTTTGTCATGCGAAATTACATGTTCTGGTGAAATCTTCTTCATTTGTTAAGTGTTCGGTTATTTCAAACCATAACTTTGTCCCAACTAAAGAGAGCTTCTATAATGAGCGAAGAAATCGATGAGGAAATAGGATCAGATGGTGACTTTTCTGAGAGTGAAGATGAATGGACACCGCAAGGTACCCAACCAGATTCCGACTCCGACTTTGAGCTAAACAGTTCCAGTAGCAGTAAAAAAAAGAAGTACCGCATATTTCATTATTTTCTCTAAAAACATATGGATTTTAACTGTAATTAAATTATTTTTTTAGGAAAAATAATACGAAAGAGAGGAAGAAACGGCAACCTCAAGAACGAAAATCACTAAAACGGAAAAAGCCAAGTACGTCATTGAGAGACAAGCTCTTTAATCGATATAAGCCACCGCCAAAACCATTTGCATCTCCGAAACTAACAAACCCTAAGCTTTCATCTATTTTGGAAAAGTCGCAATATAAAAAGAAGCAATCTATATTTGTTACCCCATCGAATACTCAAGGCGACGATGGTTCAAGCAGCAGCGGAGACGATCATTTAGTTGATCCAAATGATATTGATCTCGCTTCTTCATTTTACACAAGGAAATCAATACCAAATGATTCTAAAACGAGTACTGAACCAACTGCCAGTACTTCAAAATTGGAAGAATCATCTGATGACGATGGCGACGATATGGTGGACGTTAATGATCAGGACAATAGTGATAACGAATCTGAAGAAGGAACTAAAAAAATTGAAGACAGCGAAGATTTACGTAAACTTATAGAGTTTGCTGAGAATTTGGAAAAAATCAAACAAGAAAAGAAATTAATTGAGGATTGCAGTAAAAAGAGTGGCAACATGAAAACTTCCAACTACAATGATGTCAAAATCAGTGATTTGCTTAATATGGGAGAAGAGAAACAGAATATTATACATGAACCAAAACGAAAACATCCAAAGAAGAAAACAAAAACAGCAGACTCAGATTCAGATTGGGAAGATGTTGAAGGTAAAAAATCTATTTTAATATAGAAGCGACTTTAATTATAGTTCAATTAATAATTAATTAGTATGTGCTACTAAGAAATCGGTTAAGGTATAGAGTTAATGGCATCGTGTTCATGAAAATAAAACTATTTTTATACCATATATTATCATTAAATCATTTAAATTGTATATATTTTGATACAATACATTTAATTATTCAACCACAGATTATACGATGGCGGAGTCCCAGGGCACAAAACGGGATGATGTTCAAATTACTGTTGCTTTGCCAGGTGCTGTGCATCGAACACGTACAGGCAAAAAGGTAGATGTAGAAGCAATGTTAAAGAGAAAATTAAACCGTGCACGAAAGTTGCTGCAGGTAGATATGCATCAGGTGTCTCTTTTAAGTTTCATAGCACACGGTAATTATGTAAACCGTATATTGAACGATCCGGATCTCTGGCAAAATTGCTTGAAGTTGTTGCCATCTAAACATTGCTATCCAAAAGAGCAAACCGATAAGGCATATTTCTCTCAAATTACTGTATGGTTCCATGGATTGTTTAAGGTTCAAGAGGATTGGTCAGAACAGCCAAATAAATCTAAGCAATTACACGACATCCTCTATGACCAAATGAAACAGAAAAATGTAACTGCGAAAAGATATCTTGTGTTTATTTTTGTAATATTATTACGTGCTCTGGGCTTGCATGCTCGTCTCGTTTTCAATTTACCTGTCATACCGATTCGTCCACCTGAGAGCGAATTATATTCATTCAAAACTAAGAAATCGGAAGTTACAGAAGAAATAGAGCAGAAAAATGATTCTAAAAAGAAATTGATTAAATCTCAGAAACGTAGGCATTCGAGCATCCATAAGAATATTAAGAAAATTGTTCCACAAAAGAATAAAGATCTTACGGTTACGCATTCTCATTCCAGTAAAAATAAAATTGATAAAAAAGACGATAAACCAAAAGTAAATGATAGAAAACACAAATCGTCTGATAACGTGAAAGACAAACATCCAAAAATAAAAGAAACAGAATCAGTTAAAAAGATGAAAAAAGAAGAAAATACTAAGACAAGTAAAGATAAAAATTCAAAGGAACTCGAATTGAAGAAGAAGTCATCATCCCATGAAAAAGTAAAAACGAGATCAAAATTGAACAATGAAGCTATATCTAAAGTAAAGGAACCAATAAAAGCTGTAAAAAGAATATCGTTTGCGTTAGCACCAAGTGACACCGATTCATCACCTCATTTTAGAAAAATCGATGCTAATCAGACAACCAAAAAGATTTCACTGCGTTTAAGGAAGAAAACAGATTCAGATACAGTTACAAATGCTAATCCAACGGTTTCATCGCCAAAGAAACGAATAACCAGGCGACTGGCAGCTGCAAGTGTTCCTCAATTAGATGGTGCTGATGATTCAGATTCGAATTGTGTTCCAGTTAAAAAACCGAAGTTAACAAAAAAACCAGATACTACTAAGAGTTCAACGTCAAGTGGAAGAGCCCGAAAGATTTCAGATGAAGAATTTGAACATATTCCTCAGAAAGCCTTTAAGAAACCAGAAAACCGGACAGTAAATCAATTGAAGACAATTGATCGACGTGTGTTTTCATCAACTGATGATGACGTATCGTCCATAGATTCTCCAAAAAGCAAGAAATCTGGTCGAAAGAAAATTGTCAATTTCTGGGTAGAAGCATATTGCGAGATGGAAAATAAATGGCTTACAATTGATGTCTATCGTGGAAAAGTTGATTGTGTTGAGAAAGTGAAGGTAAGTAAAATGAATTGTATACTTTTCGATATTAAATGATATGGCTGATTTTAGAGATCTGGAACACTTCCAATTCGATATGTTCTTGCCTGGAATAATGACAATTCTATTAAAGATGTTTCTCCACGTTATTGTAGCCAGTTGAATACAGTGACTAGAAAGCAGAGAATATCTGAAGAATTGTTTAATGAGGCAATAAGTTCGTTCAAATATACTCCATCAGATCGTGATATTTTTGAAGATAGGGAATTGCAAAGAATTCACATCGATAAACCATTGCCACAGACAATTTCAGAATACAAAAATCATCCACTGTATGCTCTTAAGAGGCATCTACTAAAATTTGAAGCAATTTATCCACCAAATGCAGTTACTCTTGGATTTGTTCGTGGTGAACCTGTTTATGCCAGAGATTGTGTTTATACCTTACACTCACGGGAAATTTGGGTGAAGCAAGCACGAGTTGTGAAACCTGGTGAAAAGCCCTATAAAATTGTAACAGCCCGACCTAAATGGGATAGAGTAAGATCAATTATATTTCTTTGAAGTTTAGTATGTTTTACGAATGCATTTGTAGGCTACTAACTCGGTAATCAAAGACCAACCGTTAGAGATATTTGGAATTTGGCAAACGCAGGACTATGAACCCCCAACTGCAGAAAATGGCGTTGTGCCACGAAATGCTTATGGAAATGTTGAATTGTTTAAAGCATGCATGTTACCGAAGAAAACAGTTCATTTACAATGTAATTTATTAATATGTGTTAATTGTTACCAAATCGTTACTAACTATATTTTCTAATTATAGTACCTGGTTTAAATAGAGTTTGCAAGAAATTGAATGTTGATTGCGCTCCAGCCGTTGTTGGATTCGATTTCAGTGGTGGAGGAAGTTACCCAGTGTATGATGGTTTTGTTGTTTGTGAAGAATTCGGAGAATTAGTAACGGATGCATGGTTTAAGGATCAAGAGGAAGCAGAACGAAAGGCAGAAGAAAAGCGGCTTACTCGAATACATGGAAATTGGAAGAAGTTAGTTAAGGGATTGATAATAAGAGAACGCCTCGAAGCAAAGTACAATTTCAAAGGCAGGCCCGAATAAACGATTCTCGACAAACGAATGTGTTGATATGTGTATTATAATTATATTATTGTTAGTAGCATTTTCTTTTCATTTATTTGTAATTATTATGTTTTTATATGTAATCTCGAAAAATTAACCCTTTATTATATTTGTTAGATCTTGAAATAAATTTTTGTAACTAAAAAAGCAGTGTTTTTTTTTAAATTCATTTTGGAATTATTTTTGATTTAACATTTTTGGCGGGCCATGAAACTCGCCCAAAAAACCGGTTCGTAATTTTCGATGTTTAAAACAATCGAAGCAAAGCAGTGTTGCCGTGTTCATTTTAAAATTGCCTAAACGCATTGAACGGCCAGTATACTGATACGAGGTGGATGAAAAAAAAAATCACAAATGAGAATAGGTCGAAGTAGAAAGAATCAAAAAATAAAATTCATATCGATTCGACGCGCAAAGTGGCAAGGTGTATAATAATTTTTAGAGCAGATAGCTTCTTTTTAGTTAAACAATTAAATTAACTTTTATTATAAAAATGATTACATAGAGGTTAGTCGGGAATGCTTATTTAGCATGTCTGATATTTGGAATATTGAAAATATGGATTAGTTAGTGAATTCAACTTAACCACACATTAGATGGAACACGTGGCTGATGCCGGCCCAAAGCAAGGTGAGTTAGTTTCCTTTTCCATTGGAAAATAATGATGTTCACATCAATTATTGTGATGACGGAATATCGCCCCAGTCTAAAGGACCGTGTTGATTGATAGTAGATCTGATTATATTTCCTTACGCTAATGTGTAGTCCCACAATATTATAGCATCTAATAGCTTTCTTATGTTTCAGGTCTTGTCTCAATGAGTCCCATATGCGAGCATTGCAGTGGAAATTGAACGAGGTAAATAACTTTGAAATTTGATCACATTAGTTTTATCTTTAATTCAATGATGAACGAAAGTTACTGCCCCAGGCTTAAGATGATGCTGATTAGTCCTTCACTGAAAACCATATTTAATCATTGATTAAAATTTTACTAAAAAATGAAGCGAAGGCTTAGTAATTTGTGATTTTCTTTTTCCAGATGGATGCTCAGAAAGCCACGCGGTGAGAAACGAGATCCAAGTGTGCCTATTGTAAGTAAACTTTCTTTGAATGAAATATATGTACCGACCTAAATGATGAACAATAGTTATCCCTGTCATAATGAATATTATTAAGAAAATAATAACTTGATGATTCTGTGGAACCTGAAGTACAATTAATTAACAAATAAAATGCCATCCATCTATAAATTGCAATAGATGCTAATTTGTTTCATTTATTTTTATTGCTAATAGGAATCTTGCGGTACCACTGTGAATCCACTGCATCTGTTGTAACATTGGTAAGCATATTTTGTCAAAGATTTTAAAATGTTCTTTAAATGATGGTTACTTAATATACGCTATGAATGGGAAATAGTTCCCAAATATGATTCTAAACTTACGCTGATATTAATAAAAATGCTTTGAAATCAATGTAAATAGTCAAATTATTATAATCTTAATTCATCTCCAATTACAGATGAAAATCATTATGGCGAGTGTCAAGAGAACAATATACGACCACATTTTGGGTTGAAGATCAAGAAGGTACCGTACAATTAATTTTTAATATCTATGCAATATGCATGAACTGATGATCTAATCATATACGCTATGCTTATGTCAAGAACAAATGATTACAACTTGCCCTCACTGAAAATAATTATTCTATTCTACTTGTTCCTTAATGAATATCGTTACTAATAAATGAACTCTTGTTTCAGAATGACTAGACAGAAATGTATGATTATAAAGTACTGAGCTTCCAACAATTATGCAAAATGGTAATTATCAATTTATATCAGCTTCCTTATGAACATTAGCGGATGATGATTTCTTATTTTTTGACAAGCATATATCAGAGATACAAATTTGCTGATCACTTTTCGTCTGATTCTAATGAAAATTAATAGAAATAATTGAATTATTCAATCGATGGCTAATAAACCCTTATGTTCTATACTTTCAGATGCGAAATGCTTGGTCGGCTGATACATTAAAGCGTTTGAAATATGTATAATGAATATCTTCAAACATTTTGAATAAAATATGAAAGACAATATAAAGCCTAAATGTTTCATTTTATTCTAAAATTTCAGGATTCAATTGTTATTGTAAAATCTAAGGAAGAATGTACTTGTTCAAGAAAACATTCAATATTCCGTCGCACATCTGTTACACCGGTTGGTTATGTAATTCATTTGTTTACAACTAGAAGTCGTTTAGTTCAAAATGTTCAGAAACACTGTGATTTCTGGCATTCAGTTACTTTTAAGAAGATATTCCAGCAATTCCATTTACAAAATCAATCCTGAGCCAGTAATTAAAATCAGTAGCACTTTCCCGCGTATTTCAATAAAGCCATATGATCTTATTGACTGTCCAGATGCTAATTTATTGAGGATTTCACGGCTGAGTGTGGATAACCAACCGCTAATTCTAGATGAATCAGTGAAAGTTGTGATTGACCAGCAGAATGTAGATATTGAAGCAAATACATTGAATAATGAAAACGAAGAACTGCTGCTGGAGGTTCCTGTTCAATCCGATGTGATTGTTAATGGTCAGGGAAACATCGCCGTTTCAAATCTGTATAGTCAGGATATCACTGTTCGGACGCAAGGAAACATTTCAACTCATAATATTCAATCGTTTTCAATTAACTTATTATCGGAATGCAATAATATTAATTGCACGGGACTGACTCTGGGCAATCAGGTTGAGATTCGAACACGAGGATGTGGAGTATAGTAATCTAATAATGTTGTATCGGTTTATCTTGCTATATCATTCACTTTTTGTTTTTAGAATATCACTCTTGAAAAAATGATGGGAGACCTCTTGCATGTGTTCAGTGATTCGGGAATTATTACTACTAAATCTTGCTATGCCGAAGCATCGAAATTTATCACATTAAATGGTGGATTACATCTCAATAATTTGCATAAACAAGCTGAAGTTTATATTCTTGAGAAAGGAGAATTTCAAATGAGTAAGCGGATAGAATAAAATTTAAGTTATCCATCGGTGATATTGATGAAATTGTTCTATTTTAAGCCGGATTCCATGGGAAAATAAATGCAACAGTGAATAATGCAGATATTAATCTCCAATTAACAGAAGTATATGCAGACAGTCAGATAACCGCTAATAACCCAAGCAAATTTTTAGTGAACATATCCGATTTTGTTGAACAGCATATCCAATTTAAAGTGATTGCTCCAAATATTAAAATATTGGAAACGTTGGATCACCAACGAGATCATTTAGAAGAAGGAGACACTGTGTTCTATCTGGGTGAAGACCTAATGGAAAATTCGTTGATTATCAACTCGACTGGAAATATTTCGATCGGAAAGATGTCATGGATGGAAACCATTCGACAAAAAATGGAGCAGCAGAAGAAGCTTCGATTGGATTAAATCAAGTCACTTAATTTAGACTCTAGGGATAAAGAATAAAATGTTATTTATGAAAATTCAATCGGTTCAATTATTTCACGTCCTGTTAAGTAGTTATCTTTTGCTCTCCAACCAAACGACGGTGCTGCCTCCAACCCAACTTTTAGTGTTATTGTTTTTATTTCACAATTTCTCGTATGTTACGTGTGATTTTTTAACGAGTTGAAAATAATTTTTTTAATTCTAACAAACAGGCACTTTTGTTTTTGAAAAGATGGTACCACTCGAGTTTCAGGCTGTTATATTAGCTGCCGGAAGAGGAACAAGATTACCAGAATTAACAAATGATCGTCCAAAGTGTTTATTACCAGTTGGACCATATCCACTCGTGTGGTATCCGCTTATGATGGTCCAGAAGCATGGTTTCCAAGGTACACGTAACATTTATATATCCATTTCGCTATCTAATGATTTCTCTTGCTTTTGTAGACGTATTGTTAATTGTGTTGGAATCACAAAAGACTGAAATTCAGCAAGTGTTGGACAAGTGTGGACTAACAATTAAAATAGAGTATGTAACTATTCCTAGCGACAGTGAAAGTGATTTTGGAACGGCAGAATCATTGCGGCATATTAAGGACAAGTAAGAACTGTGATGTTTATAACCTAATTATATATTGTTAATGATTTGATTTCTAGGGTCAAGACAGATCTTTTAGTCGTCTCTTGTGACACAATTACCAATGTTAGTTTATCGCCTATGTTTGATTTATTCCGTAAAAACGATGCATCTGTTGTTAGTTTATTCAGCAAGGGAGGCGTGGAAGCTGAGTTTACGGCTCCTGGGCCAAAAACGAAATATAAACCAGGTAGATTGTCTTGTGATTTTACAAAACCGGTTATTCATTTAATAAATTTGATTTTAGAGAGAGATTTGATTGGAATTTCAATGGACGATCAACGGTTACTGTTCGTTGCTTCGACCAGTGATTTCGATGAAGTCGTACAATTACCTGGTCATTTGCTTCGTAGGAATCAAAGATTCAAAGTGTATAGTCGGTTATTGGATACTCATATTTATTTGATGAAGAAATGGATTATAGACTTCTTAGATAAGGTAGTTTGGAAACCTATTTCAATATTAGTTTGGGTTTAATAACATCATTTTGTGTATTCCAGAGTCGTAGCATTTCTACTGTCAAGGGAGAGCTATTACCTTATATTGTTAAGAAACAGATGTCAAGACCTTTCCATCAAGCAGAGAGCGATAAATTAGCATCGGAAGTGAATGTGAAACTACATGTTGGAGATATTTTTTCAGTAGATTTGAATGATATACATGTAATAGAAATTACTTATTTATAAATTTATTTTTCCGGTATAACATTAGAGTATCATGAAAACTAATGAAGACATGGTGAAGGGTCATCACTTGGATGCATTTAATAAACATGATGCGAAACAGGAATTAATTCGTTGTTATGGAGTTCAAGCTCCTCGGGAAGCATTTGGCGTCAGAGTTAATACAATGCTTGGTTATTATGCAGCAAATCAAAAGGCAATTTGTTAATTTTCATGTTCATCGGTACATATTACTGATTGTGCTTCCTTTTAGATATTTTCTATTTGGGATACTATAATTGAAGCAAGAAAATTTCCAATGATATCAAATACTGCTGTTGTTAAGTCGAATCAAGTAACTGAATGTGCCATTGCAGATAATGCCAATATCTCAGAAAGAACTTCATTGAAAAATAGTACCATAGGAAGCAATACCGTTATAAATCCTGAAGTAAGGATTTCAAATAGTGTCATCATGAGTCACGTAACAGTAGAACGGGGGTAAATATCTACATATTTTTCCATATCTGAGAATCTATTAAAAATTATGTATTTCATTTTAGCGCTGTTATTGAGAATTGCATAATTGGCGAGAAGGTTGTTATAAAGACAAAGAGTGTTTTAAGAAACTGTTTAGTTGCTTCTGGTTACATTGTAGCGGAGAACTCAAAACACGAAACTGTTCACTTAACTAACACTCACGGTTTTATGGAAATTGAATAAATTCTATTGACGCGCTTTATTAATAATCAAAGGAGTTTTTTTTATTTAGAATCTGATTCTATCGAATTACCGCAAATCGGGGTTTATTGTAGTAAAGGTTATGTTTTTCAGTTATATTCTAGTAAACAAGACGGACGATCTGAATTGAACTGTGTATGTGTCATCTTTTTGAATTTTAGTTAACAATTAAGAAGTTACAGACAATTAGTGTAGCAATAATGGCCAGTGCATCGAAACGGCCGAGAAGAGGTGCGAAGAAGGAGAGTCCACCAGCAGAAGAAGTTGGCATTAATCTTTTGAAACAATTCGAACAAAATCGATTAACAGCAGGTAAATCCGTGATGGATTTTAAATTTTTAAAAACCAGAGTTAAGTTGCTATCCAATACTGATCTTGTTAAGAAGGATTCAAATGGAATACTCTACTGGATGTTTCGGGACTGTAGAGTTCAGGATAATTGGGCATTTCTGTTTAGTCAAAAATTGTCCTTGAAAAATCAAGTGCCATTAATCGTATGTTTCTGTTTGCTTCCGAAATTTTTGGATGCTACCATTCGACAATATAAATTTTTAACTAAAGGTCTTGAAGAGATTGAATCTGATTGCCAGAAATTGAATATCTCATTCGTTCTTTTTACTGGTGATGGACCCACTAACATTCCTGATTTTGTAAAGGAGCATAATATTGGAGCCGTTGTATGTGATATGAGTCCATTACGATTTCCAAAGCAATGGGTAAAGGAAGTCGGAGAGGCATTGCCTGATGATGTGGCTTATATACAGGTGGATTCTCATAATATTGTACCAGTTTGGGAAGCTTCTGCTAAACAAGAATATGCCGCAAGAACAATAAGAAATAAGATTAACAGCAAACTAAGTACTTATTTAACTGAATTTCCATCGTTAATAAAACATCCTTTTGATTGTGAAATAAAATTTGAAAAATGTAACTGGAAAAATGCATATAATCATGTAATCGTTGATCAATCAGTGGGGGAAGTAGATTGGGCTGTGCCTGGCTACAAGGGCGCTGTTCGTGAGTTAGAGAATTTTATATCTCTCCGATTAAAGAATTATGAAGAAAAACGAAATGATCCTCTTGAAGAAGCAATCTCAAATTTATCACCATGGTTCCATTTTGGCCAAATATCAGTTCAACGGTGTATTTTAGCTGTGAATCAATACCAAAAAACTGCAAAGAAAAGTGTTGAGGCTTTTTGTGAAGAAGCAATAATACGTCGGGAACTATCCGATAATTATTGCTTCTATAACGATAACTATGATAGTCTAGAAGGAGCACCTGATTGGGCGAGAAAGACATTAGATGACCATAGGTAATTACTAGGTATAATAATAATCGTAATTATAATTTATAATATTTTAGACAAGACAAGAGAGAATATATCTATACGAGAGAGGAATTTGCAGAGGGAAAAACGCATGATCAATTATGGAATGCCGCTCAATTACAATTGTCAAGGGAAGGAAAGATGCATGGATATCTTCGTATGTATTGGGCTAAAAAGATATTAGAGTGGACTGCCACTCCCGAGGAAGCTCTGGGAACAAGTATATATCTTAACGATCGCTTCAGTTTAGATGGCCGTGATCCAAACGGTTATGTTGGTAATTTTATCTACCAAATAATGATGTACACTTGGTTACTTTTTAATACGCTATGTTGTTCTAGGTTGTCTTTGGTCTATTTGTGGACTACATGATCAGGGATGGAAAGAAAGAGAAGTGTTTGGAAAAATACGTTATATGGCTTATACTGGTTGCAGACGAAAATTCGATGTTGATTCTTTTATTGCTCGATATGGATTAATTCACAAATAATTTTAATTAAAGTTTGTAAATACGATTTATGAATTCATTGGCTATCAATTTTATAGATTATTTTGATATTAAATATTTTAAATCTTGATTATGAGTACCAAATTTATGATTAATGAGTTAATTTTAAACTTTTTTTTTGAATACATACCAAATAGAAGTTGATAATGATAATGTTGATTAGCAAATTTGTAAAAAGAATTATAGATATAATACAATGGTTTTTTTTTTTTTAAATAAAATTCACATTTGGTAGTTGTATGACTTAGCACTAACATGGAATTTATCACAAAATTGCAGATATTTAACTCTTAGCCACTAATTAGTATAACTGTAACGTGATTAATAAGGAAAGAGTAAATAACTTCGTTTATAAAATCGCTTTAAACCTTTGGCAGAATAGATTGCATTAAGAATTCTCTAACAAGTTTGGTACATAAAAAACAATTTAAATGATTAAGGCTGAATTACTTTAATACGTCGTTCAATTTCTGACCGACAGATTGGACAGATTGCAATATCATCATTGCACTTCTCACAGCAACATAAATGGCCACATGGTAAAAAGATTATTTTCACCTGAAAATAAAAATAGTATTAATTTCTAGAGCTTAATTAGAATAATAATGGACCAATAAACTTACCGATTCTTCCATGCAAACAACACATTCTGCAAGTGCTTCACCTTTACCAATATCACCTTCTTTAGACTCTTTAGAATCAGAGAATTTTGCATTTGGTGCGCTTGGCATGTAAACTGTCGTATCGACGGAAACCTTATTTTCTTCAACGATAGATTCCTTCATTTTATCGGTTGTGAGATATAATTCAATGGAACGTAATATATTAGCTCTATCTCTTTGGCTCTTAACTCCAACTCGCTCCAAATCAGAATCGGTAATTAACACCGGATCGAAACCATCCTTTTGCCAAAGTTTTGATAAATATGGTAAACAATGGACAACTCCATTTAATAAAAATTGATATCCAAGTGCTGGGTCGATCGATTGAGTACGTGTCTGCAGATCCCATGGTTGAAGGTCCATTATTCTTTGATACTGAATCAACCAATAATCTTCGACTTGTAAGGTATTTTGTTTTTCTAATTCCTTTACAGTATCTATAAGCTGAACTCTACGGTTTTCTTGTTGGTTCATTAAATCTAATAAAATTGCAGTTAATTCCATTCTCTTTTCACTCAAATCATTCTAAAATTAGAAGTTAAATTGATTAATAATCTAAGTAAAATTCAGGGTTCATTTCTGTTTTAGGTATTTACCATGTGTTCATCCATTTTCAACTTCTTTCTTTCCATTTCATAGTGAGTGAGTGCTGCCAATTGCGATTCTACAATACGGACTTGTTCCACTAATCCCCATGAACGGGAATCACTCTTTTCTAATAGAGTTGCAACGGCAGATTTTTGTAATTCCTCGTCATACATAATATTATTAACCATTTCTTCTCGATTTTTATTATGACTTTGGAAAGCAGTACTTAAAATATTTTTTGTATTTACTTCGCTTTCAATTATTCCACGAGACGATTTATCCTTTTCATTTTGATAACTAATGAAACGATTTGTTTCTTCTTCTAGCACACCAGTCATAGCAGCCAGCACATCTTTCCTATGCAAATTATTGTTATCCAAGTGGATTTTCTCTAATAATAGCTCTTGTTCTTTGCGTTCTAGTTCTAATAGCGTCGGATCGGGTTCACTCCTCATATTCAATAATTTTTGGACGATTATACTAGATTCTTCTTCAGCTATAAATTAAATGAAATTAAATTTTCTATTCAATTATATTAAATTGTTTCAACACATTACATACATTTTAGTAAATCGGTTATAAATCGACTTCGTTCCAATTCTTTAACATTTTGCATTTCATTTACAAATTGTTCCGTTTCATTTTGTTCAGTTAATAACTGTTTGAGTAACTACAATAATTAAAAAATCGATAATCTGATTAAATGACATAGTAAAACTGTAAGCTTTACACACCTGTTCCCTTTGCTTTTTTTGTTGGTCATACATAGCTGCCTCAAGCATTGCATTTTTTTCAAACGCCATCCTTTCCTGATCTAGGAATGTATTTGTTAAATTTTGATTTGGTGTTTTATAAATATCTAATTGGATCGATTTTTTCCGTTCGCCGTCAATAAAATTATTCGTTGATTCTGTTATGGTCGTGTGATCACATCGCAATGAATCATTAATGATTTCATTTGTGGTTAAATAATGAAGTATAGCTTGCGTACCCATATTAGTGATCGATTGGTTAGGTTCCTCAATTACGCTTATATCGAATATTAAATCTATTAGACTCTCACACGTAGCTAATTGTTTCGGTATAATTCGAATATCTGGATTTCCACTAATATTGAGTATCCTCAAATTTGGTAATTGACTTATATTTTCTATATTTGACAGTTTATTGCAGGCGACATCTAATAATTCAAGATATCTTAAACGGTTTAGCGTAGTTGGTAATTCAACTAATTGATTATTGGATACTAATAACTCCTAAAAATTGTTAAACAACATATTTGATTAATCTAAATCCTTTCACATATATTAACTAACTCACCCTGAGGTTCTCTAACATGTAAATTTCATCAGGTAATTTTTGGAATTTATTAAAACGCAAATCAATAATACGTAATAAGGCCAAATCTTGGAGCAGTCCTCCATGACGAAGTGACTGAAGGCTATTTTTACTGGCATCTAAGGACTCCTTACGCAGCACTCGACACATTACAAATACACCAGTGGGAATTTCTTTCAAATTACAATCTGATAAATCGTAATCTGGTTCTGGAGTCTCTTTGGCCTATGGTTGTAAAATTTATATTTTATTAATTCGAAGATAGTAATTCATCGATGATGATAAAACATAGGATCACTTACCAAACACATTTTCCGTTCTAAACGTATTTTATACTCCTGGTTAACTTGACTGGTCCTGTTAAACATTGTGTTATCTGTATCTGGTACAGATTTATCTTTAGAATTGCAACAACCCATAAAACTCCTAACTAAACTGAGAAAAGGAAATTTTCTATGACTGACAATAGTCACTTATTTTGAAACAATGGTTTATCAACAGAAACACTCACCTTTATCAGCGGAATATAGCTGCGTAATCATATATTATGTTAATATAACATGAAATTTAATCTACACTCATCGCCTATTAATAAACACTTTGAAATTGATAAAATTTAATTATCGCAGTTTCGTTGTTTTCGTTTTTGTTTTTATCCGCCGTTTGACGTTACGATGTTTCGCAATTGACAGTAAACACCATGATTCACTTCCTTGCAATTGTTGGTATACAAATGGGTGTCTGAAGAGTAAAGGAGGTAAAATTGGTAAGTCCTGGCAGAATTTTCATCGTGTTTCCCTCTTTTCCGAAACATCATGATTCACCCAATTATCACAAAGTGCGCATGAATAGTGAAAGTGAAGCCAGAGAGAGAAAGCACTATGCGAAATTCCATTCGATTTAATTTCTTGTGGAACAAAAAATTTCATTCAAAATCTATCTCATAAGTGTTCCAGTAAAATACTTGTTAATTTAATAGAATTGAACTGATTTTAGTGATTACAAATCGAATCTATTGAATTGGTATAATGTCAGCATCAAAGAAAATAGAAGAAGCTCAGGAATTGGTGAGACAAGCTGAAAAAAGGTGAATATCTATTTTTGCATGGGTGGTTTCGTATTGTTCTACCAATTGATTACAACGTCTTTAAAAATTTTCAATGTTTTCAATTTATCAATAGTCTAAAGAAAAGTTTATTAAAGTGGCGTCCAGATTATGAAATTGCAGCCGATGAATACAGTAAAGCTGGTTAGTGGTTGATTTAATTGATAGATTATGAAATACTGAAATGTTTTAATGAGTGTTTATTTACTTTAGCCACTTGCTATCGGAATGCAAAAGCACTGGAAGAGTGTAAGAATTGCCTAATGAAGGCAGCTGATTGCCATAAACAGGCACGGTCTCTATTTCATGCAGCTAAATGTTATGAACAAGTGCGAATTGATACTATTCATGTTAATTAAAAGATTACTTAACATAATTTGTTCTTATAGGCTATTCTAGTGTTAAAAGAATTGAACAATTATTCAGATATTGGACCGTTAGCTGATCGCGCATGTCGCTTGTACCAGGAGCATGGTTCACCTGAATCTGGTGCTGCAGCACTCGATAAAGCAGCAAAAATAGTTGAGAATATTCATCCAGATCATGCATTAAAACTTTATCAACAGGCTTGTGATGTTTCAATGGTAAATCTCTATTATTCACCTAAATGAAATATAACGAGTGAACACTACTTTCTCTTCTGTGTTTTTAGATTGAAGATTCTAGCCGACAAGGTGCTGCATATGCTAGCAAAGTGTCACGAATTATGGTTAAATTAGGAATGTATGATCAAGCGGCTGATGCAATTAGACGTGAAATTGGTATAAATCAACAAAGTGAATCATATCAAGCTATTGGGCGATTGGCGGTCGCTTTAGTTCTTGTACAGTTAGCACGAGGTGATTTTGTGGCTGCAGAAAAGGCATTCAAAGAATGGGGCAACTGTTGTGATCCACCAGAAGCACAGACATTGGAAACACTTTTACAAGTGAGTAAACAAAGGATTGCTTTTTAATTAAGTTGACTCATAAAATTCTTATTAATGGTATTTCTAGGCATATGATATGGAAGACACAGAAGTAATTCTAAGTGCTTTAGCAGATCCATTCATTAGACACATGGATGTCGAGTATGCTCGTTTGGCTAAAGAAATTCCGTTGCCCAAAGAAACTTCGGGTATATGCTCTGGTGTTCCAAAAGCAAATGTTATTGAAAATGCAGCTGCCAGTTATAAATCACCTAACACGGGTGCCACTGGAGGAACAGTAAGCAAAATTTAGTGTTTGAGAAAAATTGAGATTTCTGAAAATAAATTTTTAAATTTTAGATTGGCAGCATCGATGATGACATTGAAGAAGGTGGATTATGTTAAAATGCTACTACACTAATTAATAATATAATATTTCGTCTGTTGGATTGCATTTTAAAAGGTTTAGATTAGAACATTTCAAGAGTATTTTTAGACTCTCGAGTTGAATATTTTAAAAATCTACGAGTCTTGTTTATCAATACTTGTAAATGTTGATAAATCGATATTTAAACTCTTGTTAAACAATTATTATTAATTTATTTAATTTTAATGAATTTATTTCCATTCAACTATTAAGTGATTTGTAAAATTTTGAAAATATTAAGTTTAATAGTAATTAATTTAACGTGATTATTAAGATGAAAGAAAAAAAAAACAAGAAATAAATAAATTTGTATTATTCAGTAAAATATTTTGAATAATATATCTAATGGATAGAATCTATATAAAATTGAGAAAACGAAAATTCAATAAACATTGAATGAATAATTCTAGTAATACTAACTGAATATTTTATCTTGTACTTCGTAATTAACATTTATAAAAATGAACTATTGGTATGTTGTCTTGTACTATATTGTATCATGTTGAATTATTATACTGAGGAAATGGAATAAGAAATTATTATAATTAATTTTGATGTAAAAGCTCCTTTAACAACTGCTTTGATTATAATGGTAGGATAGTTGTGAAATGATGAACTATTTATAATTTTCTTATGTGTTTAATAATGCTAAAAGTAATTATTAAATTATAAATATTTAAATGAAAGGAAATAATTTAATAATCTGAATGCCTATTACAAATTATTAATAATTGCAGAAATCCATAAATTTGATAATGTACAAATAATTATAATTGTCCGACTATATATAAAAAAAAGTTAATTAATCACCTTTTAAACTTACTGAACTAATCAAACGGTTTAACATTCTTAGATTACAATAGTATATAAAACTTAATACAAAATATATTTAACGTTTGAAACAAAAATATGAAAGAAATTAATTTGAAAGCTTAATGAGTATACTTATATCGACACATTTACAATAGCTAGGTATATCCTTCTCAATAACTAACGGTGTTAACTTTTCTGATAACTTATAAAATACAATGTGAAAATACCAGAACTCTGTAAATAAAATATAAATTCCAGCTATATGCAAGTCTAAAATAAGTGATCCAATAACTTGAGTTACATCATTGTTCATAATTCGGGTCAGATACTTCAAGATTCTTTATTTCTTTAAAAATCATTTTTAACATTGTGCGCCTTTTCTCTTAATGCTAACTCTTTATCTTGTTCTTTAATTAATTTCTCGCCTTTAGATTTCTTTCCAATCCCCAGCTTAGGCAAACCACGGTTGAGTCCTTCTAAAAGCACGCAAGCTTTACAAGGTTGTTGCGATGATACAAAACCGCATCGATTACACAATCCCCTAACAGGTTTTTTCACAGTCTGTTTAAACTTCATTTGTTCACCTGATGAAATTATGTCTAATATTACCGAAGGTTGTATACGTTCTAAATCCTTTAAAAATGCTCTTGCATGTCCGCGGTAGGCGTTAGGAGCAAACGTGCATTCTGTAGAAAAGTATACTAGTTTTTTATAATGTGCATACATAACGATTTCCTTCTCATATGCATATTTCAATGGCTTAACACGTGGTATATCATCATCACTACAGCCCTACAATGAAAATGTGTGATAAGTTATTAGGAGTCAATTAATTTGTTCAATACCTACTGTTTTAATTTCTGTACATCTCATTAATCGTGCAGTATCTCCTCGTAACATATTCATAAGTACCGTCTCTGCAATATCATCAGCGTTGTGACCAGTTGCTATCTTATCCACTTTCAATTGCTTTGCACCTCGATCAAGAGCCTGCCTCCGAAATACTCCGCAAAATGTACAGTTGTTTTTTTTACCAATTTGAGCTACAATTCGTTCCATGGTCCATCCATACAATTCTTCATATGACAATATTTTCAGAGTCATTCCATAATCATCTCTGTTCTGTTTGACTGTTTCCAGACTATCATCTCGATACCCAGGAATACCTTCGTCAATTGATAATAAAACTAAATCTAATTGGTAATTATGTCTCTCATTTAACAGCTTCATAACGTGTGCTAATACGGTTGAATCTTTTCCGCCACTGGCAGCAATTGCAACCCGATCGCCAGGATTAAAGAGTTTTCCTCGAAGAATTGTCCAGTGAATCTCATGCTCAAATGCTGTGAAGAAGCAATCCTTGCACAACGCATCACCTGTTTTGGGACGTTTTAGGAATGCTTTTTGTCCACAGTTGGCTGCACATTGAATCACCATATTTTAATTATCTATTTATTTAATTTTGTTACGAGGCAGTAAATAAACAACGTGCACCGAATTAATATACAAACAATTATTGTTTATTTTGTTGGTAGCGTGGTCACAAACAGCTGATTATTCATAGAAGGAAAGAGACCGCCAAAACACCAAACATTTTGTTTGTTAAAATTTGTTTGTTGCAATTATTGCTGATTTACGAATAATAATTTACCTGTTAGAATATTTAGGTATGGTGTAATTGAATAATTAGTAATAAGTAATAATCAATTTCAATTTATACATCTTTAATCATGTCTCTTAATAGTGATTAAAACAGAAACACAATGGTGGATAAGATCGAGGATTTGAATTTGCCAAATGCTGTTGTTGCTAGACTAATAAAAGGAGCTCTGCCAGAAGGAGCCGCAATAGGGAAGGAAGCTAGAGCAGCTTTGGCACGTGCAGCATCCGTCTTCGTCATTTATCTTACACAAGCCGCTAGTAAAATTGCAATGCAAGAAAACCATAAAACATTGACCACAAAAAACATATTTGATGCTCTCGATGAGATTGAATTTGAGAATTTTGTTGAACCATTGACAGAAGCGTTAAATGGTAAGAATGGGTTTTTTATTATTTTCATATAAAAATCGAATCTATTAGATTGTTTCATTTGCAGTATACCGTAAATCAGTAAAGGACAAAAAAGATACAAAAGAAAAGAATGCCGAAATAAAAAAGAAGGATGACAATACTAGTGAATTGGAGGCAAAAGAAACAATCGAAATTGATTCCGATTAAAGATTACCATTCTAATAAAGATATAAACTAAGTGAAATTAGCGGACTATTTAAATAACGGTGGTAACAGGTGTCGGTTCTGCATTATTTTTTTCTTCTCGGCGTTCTTTAGAGAATTCATCACGCTTACGAATTTTAAGTATAAAGGAGTTCTTCTTTTTAACTGTTTGTATTTTATCAGCCTGTTTTTGGATGCAACCGAGAAGAACTTGTGATGATTGAAGGAGCTAAAAAGTTTTTGAAAGCGACAATTCATTTGTTATATCTATAGAGTACGCATAGTTGAATAGGATACCTTTTGTAAACCAGTTTCAGTATCTTCCAGAGTCTTCTCTAGTTCCGTATAATCTTTGAACTTTTGTTCTAGTGATTTATTTAATATATTTAACTTGATATTCAATTTATCCATTTGCTTAACGATTGATGATTTCTCTTCTTCCTCCGATTTAATGTTTTGCTTTAAATTATCACGATTTTTCCTCATATGCTCAATCACTGAAATGCCATTGAAAATTATGAAACGAATTAAATGTTAAACAGACTCTTAAATGAATATTACGTTGCATCATTTCGCCGGTATAGTTTTGAATCGCTAAACCGTGTTCAGACATTTTGATAACAATTAATTTAAAATCACGATTAATTTAAAAAAATAGAAACAATATATTTTTAATTAGGAAAAAAATTTAATCAACATATTCAATACGTTGCAAACTCTATACGGAATAACAAATAATTTGAAAATTTAACGTTTCTCGATTATTCATTTGTTTGTGTTTGGCAAATTTTGACCATTTTCAAACACCCTAGATTACACTTTGGGTAGTTGATACACGCCACCGCTAAATACAAGGGCTCGTTCACGTACTTTTCGTTGCAAAAAGTTCTTCAATTCTTCTTGGGAGCATTCTCCACTGCTTCCGTGTGACGCAAACATATTCAGCATCCGATGGATTCTGTCAAGTGTCATTGACTCCAGATTTGTAAGCATTCCCAAAATATAAGACCAAAAGACTTGTAATTCTTCTTCCCGTTGTTCATTCCCAGCATACAACTCATGTTCGGCTTCTTCGTCATCGCACACATCTTCAGTATTGGTTACTTCTGGCCCGAATGACGAATGCCCGTCTATTGGTTCAATCAACTCATATACATCTGGTTTAATTTCTTTTACTAAACCCATAGTTTGCCAATAGACAATTTTTTTCTTCAATATTGTTTGTGGAACGTTCATTTTACGGCTCAATTCATCGATATGCCAAACACTTTGATCTTCAAAATGCATAATGATTGTTGCCTGAGTCGGTGTAACCGTAAGCTCATGGGTTCTATTTCCAATTTCAATTTCAATATTGACTTTGCCTTCTGGCAACCAACAAAGGGTACGATTGCCTTTATATGCTTCATATGATTTCGTGAACTTCTTGAATTCTTCCTTAACTCGATCTGGCACCTCTAAAGTCTCTTTCGTTATCGAGGGCCAGAATTGAGACGATAGTATGAATGCAGAAGTGTCAAACGTTTTTGATTCGGAATATATACAATCACTTTGAATATGAGCATTAATTCGTTTGGAATCACTAATATCCTTTAACATAACTTCACATGGTTTCAAGACGGCTTCACCGAATCGTAATTTTAATAATTCTAAATTCCGAATTTCTTTCTCAGGATAGAAGTCTAAATTAGCTAATAAACGGTTACTCAATAGATCTTTGTACTCGTTGATGAACAACTGTTTGCTGCCATAAATATCAATCATCAAGGATATTATATCGGCTGATCGACTAGACCGAATGCCATTTGGAACAGGATTCGCATCTATTGGATCTGGCTCCCAAGTTTCCCAATTTAATAACTCTCCATTGACATCTGTGTTTTCATCTTTTAAGTTATCACTACGTGCCAATTCTTCAGCCAAATCAGTAGAACCTTCATCATCAATCATTTCTATTACAATGGATCTAAAAGTATATTGTGTGTTATATTTTTGTGTCACGAAATGAGAATTTACGCATCTACCTCACTGTGTCATTGCGACTATGAAGATAATTTTTTACAGGAACAGTCACACTCTCTAATAAAATTCCAGTATGATCCAAGTGTCGGATTGCCTTTATAGCTTGTACATAACCAGTTATAATATCCGATGTCGTCACTCCAGGATGCAATAATCGATTCTCTAATGATGATTGCAGTGTCGCAATTAAATACTGTCTCAAATCAATTTTATTTAAACACAATTTTAAATCATCAATGGCTGGTTGAGATTCGGGGAAATCTAATAAGCATACAGATACAATGAAATATTATCATTATTCTATAACAAGATTCCATTTTAAACTTACCAATTATAATGCTAAAAAATTGATCTATTATAATTTTCGAGTAAACTTCATATAGGAAATATCCCAATTTAACATTAAAGTCTTGGATTAATCTTTGTATTCGTGTTGAATTAATGGTGAGGGAACCATCATTGAAAATTCTCGTTAACCAATAAAGTACAACCTTCTCGAGCCATTGCTCCAATTTGCTTAGATGAGATATGGTGAAAATACCTTTACAGTTGTCATGGACAAAATGCTTAATTCTGTCTTGAATCAGGATGGTTAAAGTATGACCAGCCAAACGATCCAGTAAATTCATACGATTTAAGTACAAGTTAGTTTTATTAAAGGCATTGATCAATTCTTGGCACTGACATTGATCTGGGTCTTTGCCACAGCCATTACATTCGTCTTCTTCGGAATCATCCATGAATTCATCATCTAAAATGTAATTCGTAATGATTAAAAGTTATATATCAAGATTTACAACAATTCTTACCTTCAATCTGATGAGTGTTTGCAAATATTTTGAATGAAGTGGAATAAAATGCATAAACAATATCATTAAAATACACTGGAAGTTGGGATAATAAGGCGCTCTTGAGACAGTCATTAAATCTTTCATAATCAACTGGCGCATAATTTGGGTTCGTTCGCTTTCTTAGTTCATCTAATGGATGGATAATGCCCAAGAAATATTCATATTCGCAATGTAAATCCATGATACTTTGCTGAAAGCGTTGAAACCCTTCTGAGATTGATGAATGTTCTTTATAATAAAGCCAAAAGTTCGGTACAACACGATGAAGAAGAGTATGACGAATTTCTTCCCAAATTAACTGGGCTACCATATCAGTTAGATCGTATTTTGTTAATCCCTCAGCCACTATCTGAATATCGATATTAAATTCATCATTGGATGGATAAGTAGCTCGATCGAACTGAAATAAAAAACACTCAATGATTCAATCAAATTAGATTGGTCAAAATTAGACAAACCTTTTTGTCTAAGATTGGGAATATTTTCTTCAGCTTATCCCACACTAAATCTAAGTCACTCATTTTCTTATGGAATAATTAAAAATTTAAAAAAAATAATAAAAAAAAGTAACTTTTATAAGAAAATCCTCAAGAAATTCCCGATTTCATTAAACCAATTGAATCAGCTGTTATATTTACTATTAGACCGTTATGACAAACAAATTTAACAAGATATTAATGGACACTGTTTTATTAAACTGGGTGAAAGGTGGGTATTCGTAATTAATTTTATATTTAAAATCATGAATTAACTATTAAATCGATTTGTATGTTCCTTGCGATGGTTCATGAAGTAGCACTGATATTGAATATAATATTGTTTCTAATGATTCAAATTCATTTATGTATGTACATCTTACTTTCAAAATATTCATTTCCTATCGATATTACGAATAACATTAGAAAATTATATTCCTTTAAAAAAGCATAAACAATACATCCAATGGTACTATTGTTGGAATAAATATTTGCGAGGTTATGTGCGGTACTAAATTTCCATTTGTCAGTGACGTCATAACAAACCCATGTGATTTCCCCGAAGTTTTTGTCCACGAAATCATCATGCACGAATCCATTGATTCCAAAAATTGGTCCGAAACGGGTCGATTCTTTTGCAAATAGTAAAAATAAAAAAAGAGAGAATTTTAATTTGAAATCGTCGATTTGATTAGGTGCTGTGTGTTGTCTGGTCTCTTGGCGATAGACAACTGATATCGTGTTACACTTGAAATTCGCATTTCTGTGAGCTTCTTTGAAATCAATAAGACGTAAGTAATCATTTAAAATTAAGCAACAGTGTTTACTACTGGCAGCTAGAATTGGTAAATTAATTTCATGTCGATATTGACCCAGAGTCCTCGCAGATTGGTGTCTGTAGACTTGACCTAGGCTATCTAGACTTAAAACTATTGGAATAAAAATCAGCATCAATTAGCACGATGTTGTTGATTTACAAATTGATACTAATCTGATTTTTACTTTCTATGGGCAAGCAGTACAAATTAGAATGGCACCAACGGTATCTGTTCCCGCTCCCCACATGGAGGATCAGCGAACTGGAATCAATGCTGTACTTCTTGGACCACCAGGCTCTGGCAAGGGAACTCAGGTATTACTTATTTTGTTACGTAACAGTTGAATAACAGAGTGTTAGTCGTGATTTGATGTTCATAATCCATACGTGATGTGGACGATAAGGTTCAATGTTTACAATGCATTCTTTACGATATCTTTCGAACAACAATTATTGTATGTATAATCTGGCTCAGTGACGGTTGTAACAATGGATTAAGTGCAAATGTGAGGTACATTTAAATCTGTCCAACATATCATTTTGATAAAGCATTCTTGATTCTGTGACATTGATTAATGTTGAGCTGATAACAATACCGGGGAACCATAACTTTAAATGATTATATGAACGATTATTAACCTATGAAACGAAATTGTTGTAGCCTTGATGTTATTTTTTTATTATTTTATTGAATATGCCGGAATTTGGTATAGAAAGTGAAACTACAATAATAATATTATTTCTACTGTGTTTGCAATATGGTGTATTATGTAGATCAGTATGTTAATGGGAATACTTATACTATTGCATTTCTTTTAAGGCACCATTGTTAAAGGAAAAATACTGCGTTTGCCACCTGTCAACAGGTGATATGCTGAGAGCTGAAATTGCTGCTGGCTCAAAACTGGGTGCCGAATTAAAAAAGATTATGGATGCCGGTAAATTGGTATCCGATGAGTTAGTAGTTGATATGATTGATAGCAATCTGGATAAGCCAGAATGTAAAAATGGTTTTCTTCTCGATGGTTTTCCACGGACTGTAATTCAGGCAGAAAAAGTAAATGAGTTATTATGGTAATCGATATAATGAATAATTCATACTGAACTCTTTTCGTTTTCTTTTTCTTCGAATTTTTAGTTGGATGATTTATTGGAAAAACGTAAAACGGGTCTGGATGCCGTTATTGAATTTGGCATTGATGATAATTTGTTAGTAAGACGTATTACTGGTCGACTAATACATCAAGCTAGCGGAAGATCATATCATGAAGATTTTGCACCACCAAAAGTGCCAATGAAAGATGATGTATAATTTAAAGCAGAATAATTCAATTCGTGTACCTAATTATAAATTATGATTGTTTTTAGTTAACCGGAGAACCATTGATGCGTCGCAGCGATGACAATGCTGAAGCTCTGAAAAAACGATTAGAAGCATATCATAAACAAACAAAACCGTTGGCTGATTACTATGCACTTCGTGGTTTACATTTCAAGATTGATGCATCGAAAAAAGCAAAAGATGTGTTTGCCAACATTGATAGTATTTTTTTAAGACAAAAAGAACACCGTGTGGGGTTCCAAAATTAAAATCCAAACTATAATTGAATTATAGTGCAAGAAATAACACCAGTGCAACTGTGTCCAGATCACAAAAATAAAAAAAAAAATTGCTAATAAACAATTTAATGTAAATAAAATTGAACATTGTAACGTAAATTAAATTGTAACGAAACTAGTAAAATTCCTAAAAAAATCATAAATATACTAGCAATAATATTCCATATATTAATGAGTGAATATTGATCACGTTTACCTATAACGATCAACAAATACTTATCAGCCAACAATGTACAACTATAAATTTAAAAAAAAAAGAAATAGTTCAGAGCAAGTTAAAATATGTAATGCTATATATTTTTTAGAGTCTATTGATTGTTACCGGAGTAAAATTAAAATCGTCCCATTTGGGATAGAACGAAAGGAAAAACACAGCAAAATAATAATAAAAATATTTGAAAACTCATTATTTGTACAATTGACACAATACCAAACTGTTGTTATAACACCTGTAAAGTAGAATGAGATGGGGAATTAAATATTATGTTACAGTACAAAAATAAAACTTTTCGTCCGATTAATTTAAGCTGCATTTACAGAAACATATAACGATGAATAAATGAGCATAGTGAGTATATGTGTCTACATTTTAAATCTAATTGACAATAATATAATGCATTTAACGTGTTTTTATTTCGATTCTTTCATACTGTTTTACACGGTATATCTTCTTTTTTTTTTATTTGTTATATTCTCTTTGGCTCACTGTAAATCTAATTTGATTACAATTAATTAGGAATAAATAGCTTAATGTATAAATTAGCCCTTATTGTTGATTGTAACCATTGTTTTTTTTTAAATGTTCATTGGTGAAAATTAATGTTTTTAAAGTCTATAAATGCCTCGTAATCGAGATATTTAGAATTTTGGACAATCCAATTTAATTCGAATATAATCTAATGAATTTAACATTGATTACTGTAAGCCGAATTTTATTTGTTTTCAATCCCAGTGTTTTTATGATACGGATTGGAATACGTATATCGGGAATTTAAAATTCTATAATTAAAATACTAATCGATAAATACTTATTTATGTTGAGAGTTTAGTGTTCCATTTGATTGATAAATGCTTATGTTAATTCGCAATTTTTTCGTGTTAATATCATCATATGACTCGATTTGACCGCTATCCATTCATTTCTCGTAGCATCGAACCATGTTAATCCCAAATTATATCGTCCATTTAAATTGGCATGTTGACAATGCGAGAACCACCATCCACCCTCATAATTACTGGCACAATGAGTATTTGAGATGTCATTGTCCACATCAATTGCTGAAAATTTCATATTATTTTGATAGCTGAGCGCATCCGATGCATTACCCGAGTGTCCTGATATACTGATACGATAACCATCGGTCCGTGATGCCACATAAAATTGATTATAATTTGCTTCCCAGATATTATCATAGATATCATTAATTATAATTTTCAATTGTGTACAATTTGGACCACCGTTCGATGTCAATCGATGTATTAATTCATTACCAATCCAATATTCACTGTCCGGTGTACCAAAACCCATTGCATACGAATCCCAGGAACGATTAAAATCGACACTGCCATCAAAACGACGTTGAATTGTGGTCCATTCACCATTGCATGGTACCATTACGGGATTATGTTGGCCAAGTGGTGCAATTAAATTTAACTCATTCCTTTTATCCTTCAATGCATTTTGATTTGTGGGTTTCATAATAATTTCCGAACATTCGTGTGGCAATTTATTCACAATCATTTCAAATTCCTTTTCGACATTTTCTAAATTTTTTATTAACTCTGTTGTTTGGATCGCATCAATTTTCATTTTATTTATTGGCTGGTTATTGCTCAATACCACTGTCTATAAAATAATAAAAGAAAAAGAAATGTTCATATTAAAATATTGTGTGGTATTTATAAACAAATTGTATTATTAGTTTGGCCGTTACCAAACAGATAATAAATGTTGGGAAAGAATGAGAATAATTTTTGCATAGAATATAATACGATTGTTCGTTAGCATATACATATTGTCAGTTTCAATACACTTACCCCATAATCTAGTGGAGTAAATTGATGTCTATTGTAGACCTCTTTTAATTGTTTAACGTCCGTTTCAAGTGTATTCATTCGTTGTTGTAACGGACCACAAGTTGTGTTCCGGTTTTCTTGTAATAAACTAACACTGAGTGCAATTGCTTGCACCGTTTTTGCCATATTGCGTTCATCATCCCGTAACGCTGAATTTTGTGATGCTAATTCAGCCGTTTTAAATTCATATTTTGCAATTTCACGTTTTATATCCGGCATTGTATTGTCAATTTTACTTTGTGTTTCCTCAACACTTTCAAGCAATTCAAGCATCGAACCATGCAATTTATCTAAATCTAATATTTCATGTGTTATATTTGATGTGGTTTGTTTTAATTGTTCCTGTTCCAATTCAACTTGTTGAATCCTTTCAGCTAAACGATGATGATGGATCTGTTTCACCTGGTGTTCAAGATGACGTAATTGCAATTCAATATCATGGTGTTGTTGCCTTTGGAATCTTTGATGCCGTTGCTTGTGGTCGGCATCATTTGGTATCATAATTGGTCTTATAGTACCATCCTGAAATGAATCAAATTATATAAAATTTGTGGTTTGGTTTTAGTAAACTATCGTTCGCACTTAAAATGTAACAAGAAAGTTAATTATCATGATCGGTAGGTCAGTGTATTTAATGAATTTCAAATTTATTGAATACATTTTATCCGTTTTTTTTTTTTCATTGGATATATTGAGTGCATATTTTTAGTTTAGTGTTATGAAAGGCTGCAGTTTAAAGTTTAATCATAATTAAGAATCTGTTTGCTGGTTGATCACCCAGACTGATATGGTTTGAATGTGAATACTGGAATAAAACAGAATTACCGAACAGGTGTAACTCAAGAATCCACTGTATTCATTAAATACTTAAAAGTTTTCTTCTTTGATATGAACGTAAACGTTATTATGTTAAACGCATATTTGAAGTTCATTGATTTTTGTTTTGCAACAACCTGAATAAAATGGCATTTTTGTGATTAATCCTTGGTAAAATGGAAAAAAAAAATAAGAAATCAGATATTGTGTAGAGCTGGTAAAACGAATCAGTTTGACAATGTACAGTGAATTTTAGTTGCATTTGAAAGAGAATCATGGCAAGAAAAATAGCAGATGAGTCTTCATCCATTGTACATATTGAATCCACAAAAATCATTGTGTATGTCAAGAACCAAACTTATTTGTAATATTTTTTTTTTATTCAATCAAAGCGCCTGGTGGTTTTTGGTTTCTCATTTTACCTGTGATATCAGTACGCATTTGGTTGTTGAACACCACTCGTCTTTTATACTGTATTCATATAGTAATATGTAGAAAGAAAAACATCTGCCGGGGTTTTATAAACATTCTCTTTCTCTTATAACTTCAGGTTATTATTATTGTTATTTCTATTTGGCGTATAACTCAATTGATTTTATACCTTTATCCGTTTATGGATCAGTGCATCACATTTTCCTGTTACGTTACGATTAGATCGATGGTAGTCAATACGGTACTTTAGAAATAAAAATTGAAGTCAAAAAATAAGAATCATTGAAACCCACTACTTCGTCAAATCCAAATGTATATCAAAATACCCCTGCTCTTGTCAGTTGTTCGAGGTTTTTTGATCAGTTTATCTCGTTTCCTTTATACCAATGCTATTTACATATGCTTAACGTTCTACTTTAAATAATTTAATATTCCTGATAGTATCATAGAATTGATAAAATTTAATTCCTTTTTTCTTTTCCATATTTGTTTCTTGTTTTTAAAAACTTTGATGGATTTTGTACCGTTTCTCAAATGATTTTGTTACCGTTGAGGGAAATTAAATTTTCTTATATTACCATCTCTAGTCAAGAACAGACGTCATTATGCCCATATCAAGCGCATTATAAAATTTCTTCAACCAGATTTAATAATAATAAATAAAAAAAAGAAAAAATTGTTTCTTCAATTTTATAATAAATTTAATAAGTGATTCTGTTTATTTCTTTTCCCTTTACTTTATTTCTGTGGAAAAAAAAAAGTGAAATTCTTTTCAATGTGCACAATGGATGGATTTTTTTTTCAACTGAAGAAAATGATTAAGAAATTTCAACGACACGGTGCTCTGATTTTAATGTGAATTTAAATGATAGAGAGATTATATATTTTGGTTTTTACTTTAATTTTTCTTGCCTTTGGGTTCTAATTGTCTAATTGATAAAAATCCATTCATTAAATACGAACCCCGTTTTTCATTACCGTAATTTTATAAGTGTTCATTATTTTTCATCTATTTTTTCTCAGTATCACATTGAATCCTTTTACCAACGGCAAAAACATGAAATACATTTAAAATATAATCAGTTGATGGATATTTACCGTTTTATGAATAATGCGCTTTTATAACCCAGTGTATAGGTGAATCAGTTCATACCACAATGTAGAAAATTTATTTTACCATTTTATTAAGGATTTTTGTTAATGAGAAATTTGTTTTAAACATAAAAATTGGTGAATTTTCATTTCTTTTTGGCGAAATACGTAATTAATGTAAAATATTATTTTAACTCGATACATAATCACCCACGCATCAATTTCTATTTACTAATGGATACAGTAACTGATTTAATGTTATACCATCGTGAATTTTCCATTATTTGAATACACATAATATACCAATACAGGGCAACCGATCAGAAGGAATTATTTTTAATAATTTATTTGTAGATTTTATTTAGCTATACAATAGATGTAATTTATTCTAAAAACGAAAATTTTTTTTATGGATTTTTGATAGCTGCGTGAACCCACAGATTAAATAACGAAGTATTACATCTTTGAATTGTTCTTAATAATCAATTCAGGTAAGGAATTGGAATATAACAAAATGTCTAGAGAAATAATTCAATGAACTGCAAAATATTTCCAAGATTGTCTCACACTCGTTGCTCTGCTCTATGCCAATAAGGTGTATTTTAAGGGACTATTGCCACCCACATTATACAACGTTATTTCATTCATCGATTTATGGTTAATATTCAAACATTTGAACAATGTTAAAAACATTGAATCGAAATGAATGGAATCCCATTTAACGTTTATCTAAGAGGAATGATCGAAAATCCTTTAGCTCTCTAGATATTACTGAAATAAGTTTTACATGTGAATTTCAATTTGAATCTTTGTGAACATTCAATTTTTTTTGTTTCTCTCTTTTTGGTCGCTTTTTGATACTAAACATTATGTGCGGGGGATATAAAAGATCGACAGTACAACGAAGAAAGGCAAAAAAGAGGGAACAAAACATTATTGTAACCCAGTAACATGCAACATTATTTTTCGTTGTTTCAAGGTACCGTAGAACATTTAATCTTGTAACATTTTCTATATACTCATTCGATGCCATTATCAAAGTCACTAGTTATATTGTTGTACGCTATTTATGTTTTATTCGTTATTTTTGGGTAAAAATTTGTTCTAAGTTTTGATGCGAAAGGAAAGGCAAAAACATTAAGAGGAGAAAAAAGAAATACGTTACGCAAAAAATATATGAAAGTATAGAAAGTACCATAATATTAGATAACTTTATATGCTATTACTAAGTATATTTTTAATGCTTTTTTATTTTCCAACAGAGAAAAAGAGAACCAGAGACAAAAAGAACAAGAAAGAACATTCTCTATGAGCTTAGAATTGGTAGGGCGGTTAAACAAGAAGAACTTTTATATTTCGCTAGCATCACACATACTGGCAGTCGAAAAAGGAACAAAAAAGAAAAGTTATCCTGGGAAATTTTCTTCCAATCCAAATGATTCTATTTAGACATTTTCACTTCTTACAGACATTAGAAAATTGGATATTCGAAGTTTTTCTTTATTTTTTCTCACTCTATCAAAAAAGGCAACAAAAATAAAAGTATTTAGTGACTTTTACGAACCAAAAAAGAAGTATGTTTGGTAAGGCGTTGACATCATGTAACAGACAAAAATACACACGGTAAAAATTAAGGATATACAAGAGGGATAAGCAAAAGTCATGTTGTCACATTACGATTTTTGTCTTAAGCTTGATGCTCTCTGGAACATTCAATGCTTTCTTTTTTTTTTTCTTTCGTAACATTAAAAATTAAATACCACCCCCTCATATTTTGTATTTTACAAATTCTTTGGAAACGCGAGTTAACCATATTCTTCAATATCAAATGTGATGAGGTAAAACATTTCGGATTAACGTTATGAAAACGAGATGATAAACATGTTAAGTTGGAATTGGTAATACAACATACAAAAACGAACCGAAAAACGAAAAATATATAAACAAGATATTTTATAAAAGCACAGAAAAAAAAAAAACTGAAAAAAATTGAAGGAAGAGAAATAGCATAAATGATTACCTTTTCATTGAATGCATGTAGCTGTTCGGTAAGACGTTCATTATTGAGTGCCTCATTTCTTAAATCCATAATAGCAATTTCATTTTTATCCTGTCGCACACGTAATGATTCTAACTCCAATTTAGTTTGTTCCAACTCTTTTTTCATATGTCTTATAGATGATTTTTCCTCATTTAACTGTTGTAACTGTTTCGACGTATTACTTATCACCTGGTGGATTTCACCAAGTTCAGCACGTAATTCGGCTATTGATTCAGCCATCCATTCAGTGGTTAAACGTTCCTTACTAGTACTTCCTGCTTGAAGTGTTTTCATCTGTTTTCTGTTATACACAAAGATTGAATAGAAAATAAAATAATGGATGAGTGAATAAAAACAGAAAATGATATTATTGACAGTGGTATTTCAAGTGTTATATTTTGTTAAAATTTTATAAGGAAACTGAATTGTATTGATTTATGAAAAAGCATGCAAACAAATTTAATAAATTTTAAATTATATTAGATATTCATTGAGATATGAGTAAATCATGGAATAAAGGAATTCATTGAAGAAAAGTAATTTTTCAAAAGCTAGTTTTTGTTTATCTAACTTCTTTCTATTTTCACTATGATTGAATATCCATAGAGATTATCATTTATTTGTACTACTTTCATTAGTTTCGAACAAAAACGAAAAGAAGAACATTACTCGATTATTGATTTATTGAGATCATTGAAAAGGAACAGATTCATTAAATTTTAAATATTAACTCACTTCATTTCATCAAATTCAGCTCTTAGCTCCATATCAGAATATTGTATCGTTGTTTTCGCTACATATTTCTTTAGGCTACGCTCTAATGATTCATAATCCTCTTGGCGACGTAAAATTAACGCATTCAATTGCTTTGATAAAAGTTTTAATTGGGCTTGAAGTTGTTCATTATCATCTGTTGATTGCTCAATTGTAATTTGAGTTTTCTTTGACTCATCACGTAACACCAAATTATCACTAATCGAATGTATATCATGTTCAATAGACTGACCACAGACACCAATAATGTGGTATACCACAACGATGATGTACGTAAATAAAATTTTCCGCAACATTATTATCACTTAATTTATAGCACAGAATAACGAATTATTACAAATTTGATATACAACGTATTTTTTCAACGCAAACGTATCACCCCACCCCAAAACACTGAATAGATAACACCGTTTAATTTAATTCACTGTTTTCAATGTAACAACATTTGTAATTAAAAAAGTTTCAATTTTCTTTTCACTTGAGTACAGTTTCTATCCAATTCTTCAGTTTTGTGTCGATTTTCTTGTTTTATAATGAATATAGAACAATGTGTACAATGTTTTAAAAAACAGTTTTTCACGTTTACAATTTAAATAAAAGGAAAATGAAGCTTTTGAAGAAATTCGTTGATTTGTGTACGTTAACAAGCTGCCATGAATGATGACAGTAAGTTTGTGTATCATTAAATTAAATTATTATGATAAAATTAGAATTGTTGGAGACGTAACCGAAGACAGAACATGAAAATTACGTTAGATAATTAGTTGACCAGGAGTAACTTAACACACTTTCATTATATTCAGTTAGTTTTTGTCCAGTCAAAAGATAAAATCTCTATTTTTCAATGAACTTTTATGTTGCTTTACAGACTATATTTTGGTACTAATTCAATGCACTGTTTAATGCAACATAAAACATTTTTAGTTGGTTAAAAATTGTTTGCAAAAATAAAATTGCTATTTATGTTTTCTTTTTATTTTTAAAATAAAACTTTGTCCATTTCCTAACTCTCTTGTACTATTCACTCGGTTTTATTTTAAATAATGAATGAAACACTATTTAGACTAATGATGAACGCACCTATTTCCGTCTGTTATTTTGTAATGTTAATGTATCATTTTACCACACTTTATATAAATAAATGATCGTGGTTACATTTCAATGTGCTTTTTGTTCCTCTCACCAATATTTCAATATTAAAACTTTTCATTTAATTTTTTTTTCTTCTTTTTATTTTTCCTGGTATTTTATAACCACCACACACAACTTATAAAAGAACAACTTTTCTTTAAATTCCGTACAAAAATTATTTGCTCGTTGAATATTAACTCTGTGATAATACCAGTGAAATCAAAACGAAAAAAAAAAAATTGTTTAAATTCAAAATAAGAAAATTTAAAATATTCTATTCGGAAAATTGGTATTTGATATCCAATTCACTTAATATTTGACTTCGAACTTCATTCATCCGTTCAGTTAGAAGAGATAACGTTACTGTATTTGATACCAAAATGATTAATATTGGTTATATGTCTGTACCATGGGGTTGGTTGACGAAAATTGAATAATTTAATTTTAACAATATAACACACACAAGAAACACTTAATAAAATTCATTTCAGTATGAAAAATCTCATGAATTTTATACGAATACTTTTTTTTTTTGTTTTAATTTTCTGAATTAAATATGTTCTGTATTAAAATTTCAGAAAAATTTATTCGATACAAAAACTCCGTATAATTGTGTTGAAGTTATTTATGGTAAAAAAGGACTACTTTAGTGACCCAGTGAACTGTAATACCAATGAGCTCTTAACTGTTGAACGATTGCTTATCAACTGAATACGAAAATCAGAGAGCAAATGTATTTATATTGGGGGATATTCAGATATACAGAGAACCGTACGACGTCTGCCTTTTGGTATTTACGCTGTTCGACTTCTGGAGTAGAACACTATTCAACAGTATTCATGCAAAAAGATACCTTGACTCCATCGCTATTGTATTTACGGAGCGCATTAATGGAAACAGGTAAATAGTAGAAACCTCACACATAACATACATGACTTGTAACGAAATTTTGTTTTATTCTTTTTTGGAGAATTATGTGCGGTGAGCATTTAAAAAGAGCAGAAGAAAACATACGGTGGTATTCAACAATAAATGTATTAATGAATGATTCTGTATTACTGTTTTGTACCCCATGAATAAAACGATACGCAAATTTATGCACATGCTACCACTAAATGAGATCGTTATTATGTATGATAATTGTAGCACATGGTTTAGTATTTTACATTAATAATTTTCTTTTTTTTTTTTTTTTTTTTTTTTTTGGTTTGGGGAAATTTTTATTCCTTTTACCTCAATTCTTTTTCTCTGTATGACCACAACAAGGTTTCAATGTTCATTATATTTGTTTCTTATGGTTCAGTTATGGAAAATATAATTTTTATGTTGGCTGTAACACCTCAAGATGGTTATAATGAAATATACGAAGGATATAATAATGTTCATCGTTATATTTAAGATCTTGAATTAAGTATTATGAATGCATTATGTGCCATATGCCACAAGTTATCTGTTGTCCATCCGGATGTCTATAAAAGTGATACGGTTATAATAATGTGAAATGGTTTTTCTCTTTAATTTTTCTTTAAATTAACCATTGTAAACCATAAAGAATTTATGTTTATTGTATACAATAACTAATTAGAGAATGATAATGCAGTAAAAATTATGATGTATAACTGTGGCATGTTCAAGGATTATCCATTTAAGTTTCCATACACTTCAGCCAAGTGTTATGTGTATAAATCTTTTAGGATCATTTTTAGCCACTTGTGATTTATTAAAGTAGATGTTCTTTGATGTCGTTCCTTTTGACATTATGTGGATTATATACCGGCAGTTATGAAATAAAAAGTACACACATTCACACTGTACTAGGGTGGAAAAATCAACTTCCGTATCCCAATCTATTGCCGTCAGCTATTTCCTTCAACTCATTCTATGTTCATTTATCCAGATTAAAGAAGGCATAAGAAACGTTGTGGTTGGAAAGCTTTAGCCGAATAATAAGAAAAAAACTCAAATATTTTCACTGCTTGATTACAAAAGTGTTATGGAAACTTTAAAAATATGAAAGGTAGGTTATAGGTTGTACAAAAATGTTTCTTCAATTCATTTTATAGTAAATGAAAAAATTATACAATGTGGAAAAAAAAACAGCGTATAAATGAAATTATGAAAAGGAGCAGGTGTCACTTAGAAAAAATCCAGGTGTACGTTCATATTAAAAATTATACGTGTAAACAGAGGTTTTATTTTTGTAAATAAAGCATAGGTACCAGCCAGAGAATCAAGATATGATGCTGTGATATGAACTTGTCTTCTTTTATTTATACGTGATTTTCTTTTTTTTGGGACTTACCTTTAAGCTTAGACGAAGAATGACCATTGAGACGAAAGGTTGAATGTATACGAACAGAAAAAATATCAAATCTAAAATTACAAAATCATAATGAATAGCAAATAGCAAGCTGTTGCGATGCCTTTATTCGATGGTACAATTAACAACATCAGTTGGTGGCTGGTGATATGGATGAAGGTTTTTCTGAAATTATCTTACTGGTGTCTGTTTTTTGGTGAAATTATTTTAATAAGTGGAATCACAAAGGGAATCAAATTATGCTGATTTAAAAATGAATCTTTAAGAGCCAAAGGGTAATTATTATCGAGACATGGTACCATACATTGTATGGACATCACATCACATGTTATTTCTGTATTCAGTAATAAATGACAAAATGTGGATAAATCCGAAAGAATTAAGTTAAGAATTATGAAATGTGGTGACCCACCGGATTATATGTTTCCAGTTAAAACATAATATTTTTGATTCTATGCAGCAGGTATGATGAATCATTGATTTTTATTGGACGATTTTGGGCTTTATTGAATTGGATTGTATTGTCTTAGGATATCAATGTATATTTAACTGTATATCTTATGGAACATTGTATGTTTCGACGCACTGATGAGCTCAAGAGTTATAAGTTATAATATGTTTGCCGTCAGCCAGTGAAGTTCCGTCGATGATGGAACACATTATACTTATGTTAAATGAATTCGGCAGATGGCTAACGATTATTAAGATTTAAAAAGAATAAAATCATGAAAGATAACATTAGGTCGCGTGTCTGCTAACTTAAAACTTTATAAAACAAATAAAATGAGAATCATTTTGACCACTTTTTTTTTGGTTCTTCTTTGTATTCATCTCTTTGGCAGTTGTAATTTGGAACGGTGAATCCTTAGAACAGATCCTTTTTCTTTTAATATTTTTGCGGTGTATTTTAACCAAAAGTGATGGATTCAAATGAGCGTAAAAGAACAGATGCTATCTGGTAGAGTCTACCATAAATTATATGCTCAAATTAGATGACCCGCATACGCATTCGAAAACTAATTGGAGCAGTTATGTTTCATCATACGAGATTCGTTATAGTTATTACGATGTGGAGTAAAGGAGTTAATTGGCAGCTCTATTTTTTTTTTGTTAATTCGATTCTACTTACCAATATATTTTTGTATTACCTACATATATGAATTTGAATAATTCGTTTTGTTCAAAAAGAAAGATAGCATTTGATTGGAGTGGAACGTGGAACTTAATTATTGTGTCATGGCTAAAATAATCCACTGAACCGATGTAGGACCTATGTGTATTGAATAATAAAAACAAACCGGCGGTGCAAACGAGTAAACAACGGAGTGAAAACATATAGAATTCAAATTTAATTAAAACCAAGTTATAAAATTATAGTTGAGTGAAATATCTGTTCTTATATGGTATATTAATAGTGTGTTGAAAAATGAGTGCTCCTGCTTTTATATTGGATAATGGAGCCTGTTGTGCGAAACTGGGACTATCAACAAATGAGGCGGCAAAGTGAGTATCTGGTAAAAACTACTCTCCTTGCAATATCTGATACCTAATTTGCTTGTGTTGCTAGAGTTGTTCCAAATTGTATAATGAAAGCGAAGTCCGAACGTCGACGTCCATTCATTGGTAACCAGATAGAAGACTGTCGGGATGCCTCTGGGTTGTTTTACATATTATGCTTCCAAAAGGGTTATCTGATCAATTGGGACATTCAGAAGACTGTTTGGGATTACATGTTTAGTTCCGAGTGTTGTCCGGTCAATTTTACTGAAACGCCATTAATTGTAACTGAACCACAGTTCAATTTCCATTCAATTCAGGAAGCAATGACAGAAATCTTTTTCGAAGAATACGAATGTGAAGCAATCTATCGTACCACAGCAGCCGATTTAGCTGATTACCAATACAGGACCCAATCCAAGTCGAAAATACTTTGCACTTTAGTTGTGGACACCGGCTATAGTTTTACTCATGTGGTGCCATTCATTAAGGTCAGAATTCATTAAATTGTTTCACTCAATTTGTATTAAAGGTAACAATTTCAGGGCCGGAAAGTCAAAAAGGCAATTAGACGAATTGATGTTGGAGGTAAACTATTGACGAATCATCTAAAAGAATTGATATCGTATCGTCAGTTAAACGTAATGGATGAATCATATGTCATCAATCAAGTAAAAGAAGATGCTTGTTTTGTATCCAATGATTTCAATGCCGACATGAAGATAGCCAAAAATCGCTTTCCTTCCAACACAATTGTTCGTGATTATGTGTTACCAGACTTTACATCACTAAGACGAGGATACGTTCGAAAATTGGAATCAAATGCTGTAGATGATGCTGATGTGGACCAACAATGTTTACGACTGAACAATGAACGCTTTACAATTCCGGAAATCTTATTTAGACCTTCAGATATTGGAATAAAACAGATGGGTATTCCAGAAGCCATCATTTGTGCCACAGAAGCATGTCCCGAAGAGTGTCGACCACACTTATTAGCAAATATAATTGTAATTGGTGGTTCGGCCCAATTCCCAGGTTTCCAAGAACGACTGCAACGTGAAGTACGAATGAGTGCACCGGACGATTGTGATGTTAATGTGACCGTTGTTGAAGAGTAAGTTTTAGATAAAAACTTTCCACCTACTAAGTGGAAATTATAAATTGTTGTTTATTCTGTTTTAGTCCTCAAACGTATGCATGGAGCGGTGGTGTTAGCTTATCACAAAGTGACCAATTTAGCTCGATGTGCTTAAAACGTGAACAATTTGAGGAAGAAGGAGTTGACGCCAGTTTAGAAAAGTTCGATATTTAACTAATTAGGATTAAAGTTTTATTAGTCACTAAGGGAGTTCACACACATTAATTGGAGTGATAAATACATTAAACGATGTCATGAATTAACATTTTTATGATAAAATAATTATATGGGTAAATGAATTCTCTTTCTTTTATATATTTCGTGTTATAATTGGGATTTACGGTAAATTGTCTAATACTGGTTTCGCCTACGTGCTGCACGTTGCTTATCAAACCGTAATTCCATCTCCTCTAACACTTTTGGTGTATAACGAACGACAAGCTTAACAGACCCAATTGCTTGCTTTAACAATTCAACAGCTCTTTCGTGATTCTCTCCTTCAACAGACTAGAAATATTGGACGATTAATTGTTAGAAATAACTACAGATTTTGAATATTTCAGAAACATACCACTCCATTGACGGATAACAATTGATCGCCTCGCTTTAATCCCCCATGTCGATCAGCAACTCCACCAGGGATAATTCGGGAGATGTAAATTGGTGAATTCTGCTCTTTACCACCCATTACGTTGAAACCAAGCCCTTCATCAGTTTTTGGTAGTTCAACAACACGGGGATGTGCGTGTCCCTCTGACGCAGCAAATGCTAAATATGGTAATAAATAAACTGTATTGGTCACAATTGTAAAAAATAATATTGACATACCAGCCACAGTGGCCTTTGCAGTGGCAGACGCACGAAGGTCCTGAGATCCTTGAACTTCTACTGTCTCATAAATGTGTTCGTATACTTCACGTACAGCATTGAGAAAATCACTTTGCAATACTTTCTGAAGAGCAGCCAATTTGGTAGCTGGTATTTCTCCACTCATCTGAAGCTTTTCCAACAATTCGATGGATCTTTTGATATCTAGGTGCATTGAAATGGGATAAATGATTATCATTCGTATGGTGATGGACAACTCCCTAAGATCCAATTTATTGATTTAATCTGACTCACCTCGGGCTAATGTAAGTGGTTCACACATCGTGGCCATTCTTTTATTTCACTCTTTCTTTAATATTAAGTAAAGGACTTTGTTTTATGTGCCCAGAATTAAAATTTTCAATTTTCTTTTGAAAAACACTTGCTCTTTTATTTTTTATCTTTTCTTTTTATTTTTGGCAAAGTAAATAAACAAATGAAATGTCAAATTACTTAAGTGAGTTGAATCTACTCGCCACCAGTGGCACACTAATCGATATGCAGCTTTCGATAAGTAAGTGAAACTCAATTCTTCTTCTTCTTCTGATGGGGTATATCATGAAGGGCACAAATGGACCCATACTCAATTAATCAATTGATTTCAATGTGAACTAATGCAAGGGGAATATTATAACAGTAAGAAATAAGACAGTAAGAAATTGATAAGAGCAGCTGAGAGTAGAGAAGGATCAACGTCTGTGATAACGGATAGAACACTTCAATTGATGATAATGTTGGCTAAGAAAAACAAATTTTGAATTTAATTTTTTACATAAATTAATGATTTTATTATACGTGATTACATCATACATAAATGTACATCTAAAATTATAAAACAAACGAACCGTTCTTGATAGAAAATAATTTTTAACAAATGAACCAAATGACTAGTAAATATTATTTCATCGAGGAACTTAAACGTATGCATATGTATGTATTTCAATTATATTTAGCTTCATTTAATGGTTGTCATTAATTAAAAGCTCTCTCACTCTCAATTCAATTTTTCTTAAGTTTTCTTATATATTTTTGGATTCACATTTTTTTTTTTTTGTTATTTTCTTTAATATTTATAATTTTAAAAACTTATATTTTGTTCGAGTGTAATCTCCGTATTGCAACTTGGGAATAAAGAACGACGTCTTGGCATCTTGACCGTTAATTAATTTAAATGTTTTCTTATTTTTGCAATCCTTTCTTCCCAAACTGTTAATTTATATAATTACTTGGTTGGTTTTTTTTTGTCATTTTAATATCATAAATAGAGTATAAATTTATCATTTTTTTTTTTACTTTGTTTTAATACGTAAAGTGCATTTTTTTTAAACTTTGTTTTAGTATCTTTGAATTGGTATAGTCGACGAAAAAAATTATTTATAATTTAATTAATAATTATTTCATTTATTTTATGAGTGTGATGTGGTGTGTAGTCGAGATCAAATATAATATTTGGAAAGGTGCAATTTAACTACGTAACTTTTTATTCATTAATTATTTCTTTTTTTTTTTTTTTTTTTTTTTTTTTT
>JXOR01000169.1:245181-264193 GCA_001014335.1 Coboldia fuscipes
TTTTTTTTTTTTTTTTTTTAATATTTATCATGGTAGTATTCATGTTTTTTAGTTTTACTCATGTGGTAGTATATTATTTAATGTTATTTATTTCATTATTCATCATCAAATGTATTTTCTATACGTTTATGTTAATTTAATTACTTATAATGCAATTTTTGACATTTTGATTTTTCATTATTCACCCGCGTTGATTGAAATTATTAAATTTTCTACTCATATAACGGGGGTAATCGATTGGGGAAAATTCATTTAAAAAACAAAAATCATATTGCATCAATAAATTGATTAATAACATTTTACTGGCAATTTGGGTGTAATTGATAAGTTAAAGAAACAACGGTATTCCTTGTTTGATTTGGAAACATTTCAACAATTTGAATGAAAATTAATTGGATTATTTGGATTTCTATACTCTTTAATTGCATTGACTTATGTACATTATCTAACGGTATAATATTGTATGATAACTGGTAATATGATGGGCATTAATTTATATGTAATTATTATCAATTTTAATTTATAATCACACAATTTGAAAATTAATTAATGGTTCAACATATATCGTCACTTGATCAATTATTCTGTAATGTGAAAACGTTTTAATCGACGGTGTGTATTATGTGTATAAATAATAAAACATTTCATCTAAAAAATCGGCATATTCACTTTGTTTTTTTTTTATCATCATAATTATTTATACATAGGTAAAGGTATATAGAAACTGTTCTCATAATCAATTTATTCATATTTTTGTATGATTTTTATATATATTTTTTTTGAATACAATGTTTTTCTTTGTTTGTCATTTAAATTTACTATATTTTGTTTTCATTATGTAAAAAATACAACATGTCTAACTACATAATAATAGTGTTCACATAATCTCATCTGTTTAATATGACGCGCCGCATTTTAAATTTTTAATTCGCAATTGAATTGGGTAATTCACCTGTTTGGGCTGGTAAGTTTGTGATCATCATTCAGAATTTTCTGGATTTTGTGAATAATTCTTTTCGTTTTTTTTTTTTGAATTAAATTTAAAAGTACATAATTAATAATTGGGTGTTTCATTTTAATTTTCAATCCATTAGTATGTTGCGTATTGAATAAGGATAATGCGTGAGCTTCATTTTCAATCTACGTACAATATTAAACATTATTCATTTATTGAATATATTTAATCGGTAATTTGCAATTCAAAATTGTAATCTAATATATTCAATTATAACGATTCATTTTATTTTTAAATTCCCTATAATTTAATGTCATTTAGTTCACAATGTTTTCATAATATTTTTTTTTTTGTTATTTTCTTATGTAGTTCATATTTATTTATAAAATCCTCATGTTAATTTTTTTATTTTTTTGGTTTTTGTTCAATTAAATTAATTAAATCGTTAAATTATGTCTTATAAGTTCGTGTCGCATTTTACTTTATTGTGACGTCTTATGTTTATAATAATTAAATAGTAGATTCATTTTGCATGGTTATTAATTTTTAATTTTTTCTTTTGAATTAATTTAAACGTGTCTTGTGAGCAAATCGAATAATATTTTATAATATTGATGGTTATAATCCCTCGTTAATTATGTAATTTTTGTATAATGTTTTGCGTCTTAACTCATAACTACTTCTATATGGTTTTTGTTTCACTTCAATTAGTTTTCTTCTTATTTCATATTTAGTTTTTATTTTTTTTTTATTTTTTGGTTTGTTATTATATTTAAAACAGTTTAATTTCATTTTTGCATTTATTAAATAAATTATCCTTAAACATATTGTATTTCTAAATATAATCTATATAAACATAATGGTTTTATCAGTTTTTTTTAGAATTTCGTGGTTTTATTATACATCTTATCAATATAAATACTTATTTTATATTCTTAATTCTTTTCTTTATTTTGTTTTTTATCATTCATCTGAATGCATTCACATTAAATCGTTTATTCATTAAAAAGTGTTTTTGTTTTTTTTTTTCTTTTGTTAAATACTGATCATCAATTAATGGCAAACAGAGATCGATTCAATATTTAAATGTATAATCCGATTTTTAATAAATTTCGTTATCAATAACATTGTTTAAGTGTCTTTGGATCATAAATCATTCTTAATACTTGTCATTAAGTTATCATTATGCTCAACTTATTTATTAATTGCATATAATGAAATTGGATTTTGTATTGTGATGGTTCAATATCGTTTTCTTATTTATATCCATCTTATCATCTTTAATTTCTTAATTTTTTTTTTCTTCAAATAGTTCAACAGCACATAATTATTTAATATTGTTCAAAGTCTAGGTATTAATTAACTAATTAATTATTTATATTTACACTATTTTCTCGGTGTGCATTTCGGATAATTAATAAGTGTAATTTCTGATACTGATTTAGAGTAGTGTATTATTGTAATCGTTATCGTGTGAAATTATAGAAATATTTTAAAATGAATCATTAATTGTATTATGCTAAGTATCATTTATAACTAATTAATTGGAATTGGAATGAATTCAATATAATGTTTAGTTCAAATGGTACAAATATTTGTGTGCAGTCAGACAGAAAATGAATATTTGGCATTTCAATAATTAAACGAATGTTAGATATGAACAATAATGAAGTAATAGAATGTAATTCTTGTTATTAGATAGATGAACTGATGGCATAACATAACGGAAATCATCATCCATGTGAATACAATGGAAGTGTAATTAATTGAAAATATTCGGTAATAAAATGAGTATTGGGTGTGGGTGGTGACGCGGAGGGAGCAACTTTAAACTAAGGGCTGTTGCAATTAGAATTTAATGTGCGAGTATTTTAGGCGGTTCGCTTGTAGTTATTATAGGAATTTCGAATTTGGTATTATTAGAAGTCCACTAAAGTCACAGTAACTTTAATTCTTAGTTTAATGTGTTCTCTATATTTTATAATTTATCTTGTCTTCACCTCTTTATTGACTACGATACTGGTATTTGTTTTATTTAAATCATTTATTGATTGTGTGTATAATATTCCATAATGTTTCATTAAATCTGTTGATTATGCATATATGTACATAACTGGTAATAATTATATTATAAAGTGTGTAACCATTTTGTGTATTCCCATTGGTTTATATTGTTTTGTATTTTTGACTATAGAAAAAGCTTTGATTTATAATTACGGTTGTATGTTTATCATCAAACTATTTGATATCAATATCAATTCGTATTTATTATATTGTTGAATAGATAGAATTATTTATAAATTTATGTAATTTATTAAACATTTCTGTTATAATTTGGTTAGTGTTTTAGATTGTAACACTATGAAAATTAAATAATCCGATAAAATTCCTTAATTAATAGGATTTTTATCACATGGCTGTTCTATTACTATTTTAGTTTAGTTATAACTTGAAAACGATTCGACCTATTTCCATATTGAATTCTTATTCTTTTTGGGTTTTTTTTTTATAAAAATTCTATTAGTTCCGCAATAGGTAATTATGATCCTTTGATTATGTTTCATACAAATGTCCTTAATCATTTTTTTTTTTTTAGCTAGTTGATTTACATTTTGTCCCATTATCATGTAAATATGTTTTTTGCGTGCACATAAATTATTTATCATTTTGACAGTTTTCATTTAAGATGTAAAACAAATCTATTTCCATGTAACATAAAATATATCGTTTTGTATTTTTTCGTAATGAAAAAGAAATTGATTGAATAGTGGAACTTGAAAATAATTCGACATTATGTGAATACCTTTAGCTATTCAGTAACTCGCAACATTAAGTAAAAAATGTACATTAATTACCTCAATTTATATATGAAATTATATTTAATTCAATTAATAATTAGAGATTTTCTTTTGCTAGTTTCATTATGCAATGAAATTTTTAGTTTTATTAAACATATCATTAAATATCACTTGGTTTAGTTTCTCAATGAGCAACATTCAATTGATTTATATTCTACATTTACAATTACACAATTAGAATAGTTTGTATTCATTTATTTTATTCTTCTACTTCATTCATTTCTATGAATAAACTGAATACCTTTTTTTTCTTTTTTTTTTTTTAAATTTAATTCATGGTAGTAACGTATAAATCTTACAATTAAGTAAATCGTTATTATGCTGTCTTTTGTGTTATCATTAAATACGAGTACAATATTATAATATACAATTTATTGCTATTAATTGATCTCAATTATTTTTTTTTTTATTCTTCATCATATTCATTTTTAGCTTTATTAATTAATCAATAATATTTATTTCATATAAGATAGATTCGTTTTCTGTTGGTTATTCTAATAATGTTGATCATATTCTTATTAGCTGTCACAAGTAGCTTATAAATTCCATCAGATGGTTGACGCAGTGCATGGTAATTAGAAGAATTTGTAATTAATGTGTCTGCATTTGAATCCGTGTGATGTATGTGGGGGAGAGGCTTTATTTTAATACTACAATCGTCTACAGAGATTACATTGGATATAATTAGATTTCTTATTCTTGAACAGATTTCATATTAAATTTGTTTTTTCCATTATCAATTAACAAATATTGATTTTCATTATATAATCATACTAATGTCTAACTGTGAGATCTAATAAGTGTTTAATGTACTTTTATCAAAACGAAATTTATGTATAACTAAATATGATAAACCGAATATTCGTTGTTATGTTAAAAATTAAACGTTTGCTTAAGGTTAATTAAAGTTTAGTTAAAGAATTATTGTTTATTTAGCATGAAAACGTGCCTTGAATATTCACTTATTTTCAATTATCTCGTAATTTTATGTTTGTATTCTTCAATTCGTCTTATTCATGTGATGACGGAGACTACGAATGTTAAGAGTTACAATTCAAATGAGAAACTTAAAGTTCGATAAGATATAAGAATTGTAAAAGAGATTTTCTTAAAAAATCATGGACGTCATACAGTAAAAGGAATTTCAAAGAAAAAATTGCTCTTAAATCCATTTGGTTCCACCAAATATTTTACTCGTAACTGATATTACACTTGTGTGATGTTATGACTTTAATATTAAAACCATTACTTTTATAGTAAGAAGTTGACGTCATTCGCATGAACAAATTGAGAATTTATGATTTATACCTTTATACGTGTAACGAAAATTTATGTTTTTACATTCACTATCTCATTTTGATTCAAGAGAGGGGAGTTTTTTTATTTTTATTATTTAGTTCTATATCATCTTCAACATTTTGTATAAACTATCTATAAAATTTAAAATGGCATAAAACAGTATTAAAATATTCAAAAAATGATTAAAATAAAATCAGAAGTATTTGAAACAAAGTTACTTTGTCTATAAAATTGTTCATTTAAAATATTGGATTTTCATTAAACATAAAATGTTTCATTAATTAACGATAAAACAATTTCAATCAACATTTACATACATGATGAAGCGATAACATTTAATTTCATCAAACTCTTTATTATCACATTTCATATGAATATTCTTTAACTTTGAATTTAATGATTTTATGATCATTGATTTTAAATCCGATTGAATGGGAATGTTTTATAAGAAAATGGGGAGAAAAGACTAGATTTTCATTTAAAAAACATTTCCTTTTTACTAAATTTTCATTTTAAATAAACGAGCAATATAACAATTTATATGATACTGAATAGAAAGTTTTAAAAGGCAGTGATAAGACTCTGTTGTACATATTGCAGTTTTCTTCTGTTTACATTATTCATATAATTTTTGTTTAGTTCATTTTAATAATAAAATAACAATTCATTAATGTATCATTCATACAAGATAAAATATCAATATAACAATGATTCTTCGATTCCTATTACAAATTTATTTGAATCTCGGTACATTTTAAATTAAAAAAAAACGATAAAAGATTTTAGACGGAAAACGAAATAAGATATCAGTTATAAACAAGCTGGCTGATGTTTAACATTGTACACGAATCACAATTCAGCTTGATGTTTCACATTTTCATCATTCTATGCTTTTACTCAATTTAATGATATCAGAGTAAGTGAGTTCATATAACAGTCTGATATAAATTCATGAAATCCATGAATTATGTAAGCAGGTAAACAGCATCCATTTGGGTTTTTCATTCAAACAGTGATTACAATGTAATTCACATTCGGTATGATACAGTTCAGGTCGTTAGTTTTCTTGTAGTACTGTGCCATTAATTTATAGTAAGAAAGAAAATAAACTTCTCAATTTACTATTAAATTGTACAACTCGAATGGAATAATTCTTGATGTCTCCAGTGATTTTCCTTTAATGTTTCTTTTTTTACTTTCTGTTCCAGCGTTCCAATTCAATGATGACTGTCAGCCAGTAGCAGCCAGCTGTCTCTATCACCAATAAATGAATATTGACAAAATAATTGCAATAATAAACTGTGAAATGTGCAAAATATTTTCCATATTCGGTATTGTGATGTGATGGATTTCAAATATATTCCAGCAAGAGTTATATGGTGAATTTCGTTATATCGGTATAATAGCATATTATGTTGTGGAGTAGTTATATTATTCTTATCTTGTGACTCGTCAATTTTTATTTGATGATTTTTGATGTAATACAACATTTTGTTTAATACAGTTTATTTATCTTCGCCTAGTAGCACTAAATCATCAGCAACAACATCACTCACATGCAAATATATGATCCAGTACATCAAATTGAAGCATACAAAACATACGGGAAATACTATACGAGAATATTTATCTATATCGGATGGTGTGATGCCTAATAATTTATTTATATCCTGGAATAATAAAATAGAGAATATGTAAAATATATAGATAAAGAATGAAAAGAATCATATTGAAACAGAAACAGAGATACAGAGAAGAATAAAGATAATAATAAAAAGAAAGAAATAGATGGTAAGTTTTAATATTATGTTGATTGGTTTGGTAGCACAGCATACTGACGATGTGATTCTATGAATCAGTCTAAACTAAGAATTTTTCTGTGTCGTTTGTATTATATCAATTATCTCTTTTCTTTTTAGCGTATCAAAATGTTATAGTTTCAATGGAAGGAATTGATGGAACACTTAAGGTGGAGGAATACTAAATTTGGTTAATTTTTTGTTTCATTTTCTATTTGAATTTGGTGATAGTGCTTCGTTTCGTGATTGATGGAATTTTACCTTGCCAGGATGAATTAAGTGTGTCGGTGGTGAATTGCCACTTTCTTCATCTGGCCCGCTACCGCTTCCATCACCGCCACCACCACCACGACTCCGTCCACCATTAATTGTATTCTCTAGAGTGCCACCTTTCGAATGTGCTTTTGGATCGTGCACTTTAAAACGTACCTCCTGAAATAATGGACCGACCAGTGAACAACCACGGGATCCAGCATTTTGTGGCATATTTGAATATGCTGATGGCCGTCCACCCATTGATTGTTTAGGTGCATGCGGATGACCATGACTGTGACTGTGTCCATGACCATGTCCATGTCCATCACCACTATCTCGAATACCCAAATTTTGTGGTTGATTTCCACCATCTACTTGTAATTTCTTTTCTTCAGCAATTTTTCTAATCGCCATAAATCGCTGTTTTCTCATTTGTATTCGTTTCGCCATATAACCGACCGTTGCATATTCTACAAAATAAAATTACAATTACAATTATTTTCAATTGAATTAATTTGATTAAATCCATTAGTGTTAATTATAAATGAATGTTAATTGTATTTTATCTATTTACCTAATAAACTAGCGAAAACCATAACGAAACAGGTGCCCAGATAGACATCAATTGACTTGACATAAGAAATTTTTGGTAATGCTGCATTCGTAGACGACATAAGTGTTGTCATTGTCAATACAGTAGTTACACCTAAAGCAACACGAGCCGGTGTTGCATTACGATTTAACCAAAATGATACCCATGATATAATTACAATTAATCCAGATGGTATATAAATCTGAATTAAATAGTAGCCCATTGAACGGACGAATTGAATTTCACAGGCCAAACGCGAATAATTTCCTAAATTAATTTCGAACAAAAAATGAATTGAAAGAAAAACGAAAATTTTACGATTAGTAATCATCATATTGATTATTGGTATTTTCATAAAAGGAATTTAATTAATTTATTAATTTCTTATCAGATATGGTGAATAAAGATTTTAGATTAGATAGAGAATAAGAAATGAAAATTATTTTCACTTTAAATTGGTGTGCAATTAAAAATTAATAAAAAGTTTATTTTCTTTTTTTTCATTTTCTTTAAATAAAATAAAAAAACCATTGAACAATAGGGAATCATACATCAGACGTTAAAAATAAATAAAATTAACAGAATAATGTAAAACAAAACTATAAAGTTTATCTAAAAGTTGATTAATCACATTCAGGTAACCAAACATAAGTAAAACATGAAAGCTACAGTAGATTATAATATAATGAATGAATGAAATTAATAAATTATATTGTTTTGTTATATGATATGAATACAATCTGCAATAGAGTATACATTTACTAAAGAAAATAAAAAAAAGTAAAAGTAATATGAATAAGAATTATAATACAAGAAGAATGATTTAATATTCTACAAGATGGTAATGGTAATTTAAACTACTTTATGATGTACAGCTTAAACAGCATTTTAGCTACATAACAGATGAGAATAAAGTACACATTTAAATTAATGAAGTTGTTTTGGATTTAAGGATTCAATTTATTACAAAAAATGATTCTAAGGAGAATTGGTAATGTAATGCCCAACAGATGAATATTTTGATTACGTTGAATTCGGTTTGAGGTTAAATGATCAGTTAAGGTGAATGATGATGATCCTCTTCTTATATAATTTCATATTATGATTGGTTGGTGACTTTTATCAGTAAATTACATTTTATTCATTTTTTATTGTATTTTATGATTGATTTGCCAATTAACTTTATGTTGAGTTAAAGTTGAAACAAATGTATTTGTTTTCTTTATTATTTATTAAATAAATTTTTAGTGTTGTTGGTATCGATATAATTATATGGTAGCAAGTTAATCAATTTTTATATTTTTGAGATTTCTAATTTATGACTCGAATTTTTATGAAGATATTTTCTTTGTTATTCAATGATTCAAATGAAGAAAGACTCTAATTATCTCATAACGGTATATTAAATTGTATATGACTAAGAGAATAAATGGAATCTTAAATTAAATATACAGATTTCTTATATAAAATTCAGCTACATTTGACTAGATTGATTTCCACTTTCATTCCAGTTGAATCAAAATTCTATGAAAATTCTAATAAAACTGCTAATGGTTTTCTTGTAAAATTCAATAAAAACAATATTTTTAATATTTTAAGTGCACATAAAAGAAAATATGTTTTAGCAGAAAGAAAGAAACCAATATTGATGAAGGATAATTGATTGGTTTTTGTTTCAACGTTTACTAGCGATTGATATAATAGTTAGTATTTCTATTATGCATTTAAGGAGAGATTATAATTAACTGGGGGGAGCAAAAGGAAATGAGAAATGTGTTAAGTAAACGCTTCTTCTAAAAGTTATTTTTTAATTATCATTTTAGATCTTAAACTAAGGTAGCAATTAACGATTTTTGTATTAGTTTGCATTAAAAATTTGATCTTGAATTTGAAGGAAATAAAATGCCATTATCATGCAATTTATGGTCTAATGTATAAAAATCATTTTTAATTACACATAAAAGCGGATTTTGATTTTGAATATTGTTTGGTTTCTTTGAATTTGTTAACACGATTTTCATAAATTTTAATTTTTATACATAATTGATATGATACCTAAACATTTTGTCTGAGAATAAATATTCATTTTGCTGTGTAATTCATATATTTTTTATTTGCAATTTCTAAGTGTTTTAATATAAAATGAAAATCAAAAGAAAAATAAATTTTGTTCCTTAATTTTGTTACAATTCTTTATGAAAAGAATTGATTTCTAATTATTGATAATTTTTTTTATTTGGAAATGTGTAATGTAATTAAATTAATGATTTCATAATTGCCAATGCTAATTACATATACATATATATATAGTATTTTGTTATTGTTGTTTGTTGTTAATAAATACAATATTCACTTTATTATTTACAAAAGTGTTCAGTTGATATTTAACAAAAGTAAGTACAAAATGAAATTTCTAAATTAATAAACAATACAAATGTAAATTAATAAATGCGATAAAACATGTTCACGTAATGTTATTATTTACAAGATTCGCTTAATATTAAAATTCAAAAGGGTTGCTTATCATAACACATTGCCATATACTGATTTACAATTATAAAAGACTGAATTCTAAATTAAAATAATTTTAACTAATTGAACGATCAAATATTAATCAAAAGAGACAAATTATAAGAATAGTGAAATCATAAGACTTTAACATAAAAATTTAATGGAAAGAACAAATATTTAGTGACAGAAAGAATATAAAAATTAAGAAATTCTTTTTATAATTAAATGTTAATAACTGAAGAGTTTATTAATAATTATTTACTTTAAAGTTGATATTTGATAACAGAAAATAAATAGATTGAATATGGAAATAATATGAATTTAAAAATTAACTAAAATCGGTAACCGTCTACAGGTACCTGTTGTAAGACTTATTTCCATGGCTCTCTGCCGGTGTCCAAGAACCTTAAATTGTGGAAGTGATACTTCACTGGACACACCAACTGAATTGGGACCTTCATTCCATTTGTATCGAATGTCTCTCATTGTGTAACCGACTAAATGTCGTTTTATTATTTTTGCATAATTTTCAAAATCAAGAATTTTTTGTTTATTTGTTTTGTATCAAATAATTTAAATGCATTCAAGTGGAAAAAAAAAATGCCAATATTAATTATGTGACATTTTCCATTATTTTGTACGTGCAAAATTCACATTAGGCGACAATTATCGGTTGTTTATGATTGTAATTGGATGCGTATGTGACAATCAACATTTTGTGTACGCCCCAACAGTTTTCGTATTGCCATCATATTCGATGATATTCATGTTTTTATACATTTTTCGTTTGTTTTTTTTTTGTATTCCGAATGCATTTTATGATTTTCATTTTCATATTGATAGTCAATTCGATTTTATTTTTGTTATGTAATTTTGCATTTTTTTTTTTTTAATTTTAAATTCAAATTGTATGTTGCAATCAGTTGAAATGAATTTGATTTCATGTATTTAATTTGTTTAACATATCATTGAATTTTGTTTCGTTTATCATGTGTTTTATCATTATTTTTATTATTAATTCGGTTTGGTTTTTGAAAAAAGAGAGCAAAAAAGTAGAAGAGAAAAATGCAAAATAAATTTAGAAATAAAATTATAAAAGTTTACGTGCCTTAACTTATTAATCTGTTTATTTGAATTAATTGTATTTTAAACAGAAAAAAATTTAAAGAAATTCTCTTTCTAATATTCTGTTGGTTAACTATTTAACAAAAAAAAAAAAAGGCGAATCAATTTTACTTTGGTTGAATTTAGATGAGAGTACTTTAGGAAAACTTAAACGCCCTAGTTGAGTGACAGCCAAACCAATGCTCTACATCAAATCCGAAATTTCTTTTTAAAATTTTAACTTGAAATTTCCGTTCATTATATTGCGCTAATGGTTTAAATTTGTTAACACGTTTTCTTGACATTTTATCTTCGTTTTGAATTTTTTTTTTTTCTTTTGAACCATAAAAGTTTTTCTTTATGAAATAACAGATATTTCGGGGGTACATTGTTATGAAAACTTTTAAAGTTTTCCATTTAGAAATGATAAAATTCTCTAAAATGTTCATTTACTTAGATATTTTGGTATAGAATGAAAACCTCTTAAATTTGCGTATGTTTTGTTGAATCAGAGCCAAAATAAAATTGATTTTTCTTTTTCAGTGATCATTAAATATTCAAAATGCTTCTCTTCCGCTAGGTTAAACCGCATTTTATATGAAACGAAAATACCTAATATGATGTTTCCCCAAAGGCTTTATTCTCCATAAATATTATACTGATTTGTGTTGTACTAAATGTACCATTTGGTGGTTTTTATTTTTCAACATACTCATGTATTTTCTATGTGGTATACAACACATATCTACTATGTACGGTTAAGTTTATCTCATTATATGAATATTGTAATGATCACTGCATTATTAATTAAATAAAAAAAAATAAATAAAATAAAACGTAACAACAAGAACATAAGGAGAAACAAAATTCACTACAATAAACAGTACAGTTGTATTGTAGTATTAGAATTAGTTAGCGTAATCTACTTGCCTAAACGTAATTCATTTCCTAACAATTATCTTTCTTCTTTTCTTCTTGAATTTATCTCATAATACACTTAACATTTAACAGAATAAAAATCATAAAACTTAGCTATTTCGCGTATTAACAATCAGTTATACATACATGATAACAATTTTTTTTCTAATTAAAAGATTCATTTTATACTTTTGATTTAAAGAAATTTTCTCATAGTTTTTCTTCATTTTTTTCAATTTTTTCCTTAAACAATTAAGAAATTTCTTATTCCTTTTTATGTTTTTCTGTTGATTTGGTTGGTTTTTCAGCAAATTCAGTTAACAAAAAAATAATTAAAATTTTGTCTTATTCTTATAATTGGCTTATATTAATCATCGTTTGCCTGATCGAATTACTTATTCCCTTATTTAATTTAGAGAATTCTTTATTCTTGTTGTTTTGCAAATTAATTTAAAGTTACACAGAAAGAAAGAAATCATAGATTTTGTCAGAGTATTTTCTTATTAATTTGATGTTGGCTATAGATTTTTCAAAAATAAAAATCTAGTAATTGTGTTCAGTATTGCTATACAACGAGTGCATCATAAATACAATTTCTTTATTCTTTTGTGACAATTATGGTATTTCTTAGTGTATGAATTAATTTATTTAGACGACGTTTACAAATGATTTCAATATTTGATAGTGAACATAATTTACCCAAGTAGATTTCAATGTGATTTAGAGGGGTCAGGAAGAAAAAAGCTGTTAACTAGCACCTGTGAGGAGTGTACGTGGTGGAATTTAACATTATCAAACCGTTACCTAAATTTGTTTCCTATTTGTCTTGTTATTGTTAAAGTTTTCGAATTGTTACAAAATTCACCTGATCTTTTAATTTTCGTTTTATTTTTATTCATGATACAAAAACAAAACAAAGGTTAATTGGCATCTTCGAGTCAGAGAAGAGTTAATGTGATACGATTTATTTGATTTCTATAAGATAAATGATGGATTCAATAGTCTCGTTTAGATTGTAATCTAAGTTATAACGGACCATTGTATTATCCATAATTAATATTTGATTTAAATAAAATTAGTAAAACGATTAAATGATACACAATTGTTACGATTATGTTGCTTTGAAAACATAATAATTATTGATATTATGGAAAATCATGTTCTGTGATGATAACCACATTTATATAATTAATTAACAGGAGATTCACACAATCAAACTTAAAATAAATGATTTTTAATAATTCTTAGTGATTACGTTCTGATGGATAATATGATGAAATTAAATTAAAATTATGAAATAGAACCATTTATGGTACTACATTGAATGAAGAAAAAAGTTTTCAATTAGAAATAAAAAACTGAAACATTTTATCATAAAATAAAAATCAGAATAAAACAATTCAGTTAAAACAGAGTAGAGATAAGGAATCAAAAACGATTTCTTAATCCATTTTGAATGAAAATGTTAATTAATTAATGAATTAATTATAAATAGAATTATAGTAATTTTAGGTGTAAATATAATTCAATTTATTTAGGATTTATAGGCCGTGTTGTATATTGGCATTAAATTATTATTTTGTTTTGGCTTTTTGATTTGATTGGATACCTGTGGTAAGGGTAATTTCGGCAGCCCTTTGTCTGTGACCCAATACTCGAAATTGTGGAAGTTCTACTTCGCTGCTCATTCCAACACTAGTAAGGCCGTCTTTCCAGAAGTAGCGGATATCTCGCATTGTGTAACCGACTCCAGGTTTCAAAATAATATTCAAAAATTTGATTGTTTTTTTTTTTTAACGGTCATTTAACCAAATCCAACAATGAATAATTTTAAAAATGGAAACAAAATCAAAATAACAACAAAAATGAAAATACACACTCAGTTTTTTCTTAGTAGACACTTAAAACGAAAAAAAATTGTTCATCTAATGATTGAATTGATTTCTTATTTGTATTTTTCCATGTAAAATGTATTGAAATTTTCAATTTAAAATTTTCATAGAAAAATCATTGAGATGAATGTATTTTGAGAACTTAGGGACTTAATATTTTATTTAAGTAACAGAAAATTATAATGAAGCAATGATATTAATTTGATAAATTGTAATTTATCTCAGTTATAAGATTACATTCAATAAGAACAATTATACTGATTTGTTGTACAATTGTTGAAATGATACAAGAATATAAGTACATTGTATTCGGGTAACGATATTTACAAACAGTCTTAAGTGTGTGTTCAATGATAAATATGATACTACTACTTAATCATATGTTGCGAATTTAAATGATCTTGTGTAATCGATTAAAGTGGATTATAAAAATCATTTGATGTTTCCATATTATTTAATTATTTATTGTTATTTGTTATGCAATTAAATTTTAATTTGATTTCTAATCAAAACTCTTAATTGTTAATATAGAATCACCCCCTACAATATGAATTCAATTTAAATTCAATTAAAGGATTTTAATAGTACCAATTTTAAATCAATTGAATGGATAACACGATTTATAAAATAATTAAATTTAAAACATGCAAATTGGTTGATTAATACAAAATATTTAATTAAATTTAACTCATCATAATATTGAAAGAGTATTTATGTATGTACATCATGGATTAAATGAACCAAATATTGAATAGGATATTCAGTATTCCATTTGATGGTAAGTTTAAAATTAATTTCGAGCGTATTAAAAAGTCGGTTAATTAAAGCGTTCTCTCCTGTTTGATCTTTCTTTCCTCACTTATTTAAATAGAATAATCACATATAAAATTATCTCATTTAAAACATATCTCTACATTAATCAAAATCAAATGATAATTTATTTACACAACCGTTGATAATTTTGAATAAAATCAATTAAATTAAATATTCGTATTGTATTATCAATTAATTGACTTACACAAGGTTCACAATTAAATTAAACGTTTCTTTTATTCATTAACGTACGACTTAAATAATTCTAATTTTTGTATTTTGCATACAAATAAAATGAATTTTTCATTTAATTTTGAAAAATAAATGAAATTATACGAACAAGTAACAAGTTAATCTTAAATTAAATTAAGATAAAAATGTCTCATCATGGTCTAGTATTGTGTCACCCAAGTCATGCAACATAATTATGACGATAATTAAAAATTCTTTTTAAATAAAATACATTCAAGAAGGTATACTAATATTAAGAGAGAAATCATTTAGATTTAAAAGAAATCATATAGAATCATACAATAGAATAGTTAATTAGCGTCTAAGAGATATAGATGGATTTTAGCATGCAATCAAATGTTGAGATAATTGATAAAATCAAATGACATTTTAACAGCATTTGATAATAACAATCGTTTTAAGGAATCATAAGTATCAATGTATCAAATAGGAATGATAAAATCAATGGATTTTTAGAGAAATAAATAAGAAATAAAATAAATAACATTTATGTGTTCTCATATTCAATTATAATTGGCATTGACTAATGGATTCAATAAGCAATCTCATCATTATTAATGATCGGATAAAAGCATTATTTCATTTTAATTGTACAAAATCTATACTATTTTAGTCGTTTTGATATTCAATGGTAAACAAAATTCATTTTTGTTGAACAAAAATTTTTTTCTTACGAACGTAAACAAAAACTATGGGACCAATTATAAATAATTTCAAAAAAAAAAATTGTTCATATCAGAATGCATATTGAATTTGTCTGTGTCCATTTAGGTAAATATACAGGTAAGAGACACTATATTGGTTTAATGCTTTTACTTGTATTTTATTATAAATATCGTAAGGAAAGAATAATAGCAAGCTAAATAAGAATTATATTTTCTTCTGATTGTTAAGATAAGAAGATGCTTATATTATTTAAAAAAATTTTATTAATTAAAATAAATGCAATTGCTATTGAAAATCATATTTTAAATGAAAGTAAGAAAATTATTTAAGATTTCATGTTTGATTATGGCCGATTTTAGTATTTACAATATTGATGTTATAATGGAGTAAATAATTTTTGTTTAATTATTTCAAATCTAAATATTAAATTATTTAAGGATAAAAACTAATAGGAACTAAAATGCATTTTAATAATTATTATCAATGTACAAAGAAATAACATCAATCGATAAAAGGTAACACCGAATGTTGTATGAAAAGGCATTTAATAAATTGTTGATTCTTATGATTTCGTTTTGATGAAAACTCGTAATATGCTATCATGTTTCATATGGCTTTGTTATGTAACTATGTTCATTTAAATAATATAGATATAATGGTACAATTTAATTTACATGATGCGTACAGTTTTGTTTTAATTATTGTACAATTGTTTATTATCCCCCATTACTACACACAAACAGAACATAGAGTGTTAGCATTACTATTTCAATAACAAAAAACAATAAAATTAAAAAATTAAATTTTACTATAAAAACAGTTAAAAAAAACATGGATTCGGTATACCAATATCGAGATTTCCGACTGTAATTCATAATCGGTAATGTTTTTCATTTTACATTTCTCTATTATATTGTTTCATCGAACATAAAAACATTATGTATATTGCGTAACAGATGAGTAACGTCATTCATTCTTGATTAATTATTGTTGTTAATTCAATTAAAAACAAAACACTCCTGTTTTACAACCATTTTCATTGTTTTTTATTTTTTTTTTTTTGGATTCCGAAATCAGAGGTTGAATCATTATCAGATTTAATGTTCATTTGAAACTAACAGAAATTATAAGTTGAATAATGATGAATTTTAAATTAAACAAAAATCGTTAAATTATAAGGAATGATATTATTGTGAATTGTAAATTACCTTACGATATAAATAATAGATTTTATGAATTTTGTTTACTTTCAGTTGAACTTAGAGAAATAATCAATTTGAAATTTACTCACTATTTTGCATGTTATAGGACATATAGGTACTTTCAGTATGAATTGTTCTTATAAAAATTATGAATTTTGTAGAAAATTAATGCATAAAGTGATTGATAGTTAAATGATTATATTTGAAATTGTTGCCATCGGTATAATAAATGGATTCTTTTGAATAGAAATAGTTAAAAATGAATTGTTTATGATTCATATGCCAAATAATCATAAATTTTTACATTGAACAGTGAATGTAGTTACACTGGAGCCTTATTACTTTTCCGTATAGATACTAGTTATTCAGTAACCTTTGAGAGTTAATATTCGTATCCGAATCTACTCATTTGGCTTTTTCTTAAGAACACGTAATAAATTTCGTGAAAATAAAAAAAAATAAAATAAGGAAAGTAATTTTAATTTTAATTCTTATGTGTATATCGATTACATCAAAAATATAATAACAATAACATAAAATAACGATTATGAGCTAAAGTATTTAGTAAATACGAGTGCATTATGTTTATTTATGCTTGTGTCGCATATAATTAGTGAAGGCCATCAAACATAATTGGAGCACAATAACGATATAAATAAAAAAAACGTAAATTACAATTGCTACAACATAATTAAGTTATAAGGATTTAACAAATCAATTAAATAAGAAATAAAATGAGAAAAAAAAATATTAGGAATAACAAAACAATCATTTCAATGGGGGATTGATGAGGTATGGGCATTTTAATGTTTGAGCAATTACAGAAGATTGATAGTCTGTTGTATATGCTTGCGCTTTGTTGAACATTATAACATAAATTTTATTGTATTTAGTTTGGGATTTTCCTCTGTTATAATTTGTTCATTTTGTTTTTTTTTTTTTTTTTTTTTTTNTGAGGTATGGGCATTTTAATGTTTGAGCAATTACAGAAGATTGATAGTCTGTTGTATATGCTTGCGCTTTGTTGAACATTATAACATAAATTTTATTGTATTTAGTTTGGGATTTTCCTCTGTTATAATTTGTTCATTTTGTTTTTTTTTTTTTTTTTTATTTTCGTTCATTTTGAATTGGGCAATGAGGTTTTTGCCTTGTTCCTCCTGTCAAGTTACAAAGAGTGGCCGAAAATCGTTCAGCAGAAATTAGGCGTAACGGTAAATAATTAGTTGGTCCCAAATGAATCGATAATCGTAGAGGATTATTAATGATTTTGACATAATTTATGCTTGTTGTTTTTCATATGACAAAGAGAACATGAAAATTATGTAAATCTTTATTGGGGTCGCAATTAAAAACAAGAAAAAAAATATTATTATTTAGAGACAGTCAGCAAAGAGTGTGAGCTATTAATTTTAAGTAAGAGTGTGGGGATAAGGTGTTAAATGGTACAGAGAATACGAGAAAACATTTGAATAATTTTTATTTATGAATACGTAAATCGGATTACAGTAGTAGTAAATTAGCATATTTAGTGAGAGACCGTCTTTCAGTTAAATTAAATTAAAATTCATTAAAATTTAAAATTAAACATAACGAATATTGGGATCCAATGATAGAATTCTGGTAAATGGAATCTGTTGTGTGTGTGTGCATGAAAACAAATGTAAAGTGATCAAAACCAATGTGATTCATAACGGGTGATTCCTAAAAAATGGCACACTTTGTTTTTCCATTTTTCATTACTTTCTTTTGTTTTTTTTTACAAATTGGTAATGATAGTTTATTCCTCATACTTTGATTTATCTGTTCCCAAAATTTTATTCATTTATAACAGTCCTTTCATAANATCAAAACCAATGTGATTCATAACGGGTGATTCCTAAAAAATGGCACACT